>JAJLYB010000122.1:0-35714 GCA_030674245.1 Jamesozyma piceae
AGTAATAGGTGAAAATTTTTCACATCGTCGATAAGTTATACTATTCTCGTTGACCATCATCTGTGGTCATTATAAGTTAATTGTTTGTAGTCAAACATTGATTTCCTTATATGAACACTCGTGTCGTTCATAACTTTCTATATGCTATTGTTTTATTTTCGTGTTTCGTTTTCAATCGCGTTCGTGGTTGTTAGTAACCTTCGTATTAAACTTGATATCCTATAAATCACCCATATTATATTCATAGTACCATATAATCTCCGTTTCAGCAAATATCCTGTCAACAGTTAATCACAAAGGTTTTGAGAATAAGAATAGTGCTCCTTTGTTGAGTTAATTTTCCATGATATAACAGAAAGACTGGCCTGTCAAGATACTACCCTAACCTTATATAATAAGCCAGCTCTTATTTTGTAAGCTGTATGAGATAAGGATGTTATATAAAGTGATACGACTTTAGAATATCTGAACGATGATCTTAATGTAGATATATATAATATTTACTTAAATTAAATAGAGAAGAGGGGCAACAGACTTATATCAAGTGTATATATAATGCCTGTGTTGCCTATAACTATTAAACTCCTTGAGTATAATGTCCAACCACTAATTCAACATAGTCAATTTATTTCTACCAATAGTTTCAGATTAACTTGCTTCTAATAACTTTGGATTAATTTATGTTTCATAGTAAATCATAATATTATGTGTGTTTTTTTTTTGTAATGATTGGTATTTTTTAGATCCGACATTAATTTATTATAATGTAATACTTCTATGAATGGTTTTTATTCTAAATAAGTTCTTCTTCTAGAAGTTTCTACGTCATTCTACTAGTTTCTACTTTTATAGTACACTCATTCTATGTATACACTTAAACCGTGGTATAAGCCTATATTTTCATAATCATTTTAGAACTTTCTAGAATAATCGTAATACCATTATAGTCCTATATTAGGTCTCTATGTATTATTAGAGTTCCAGCATTTTGTTATTAGGGTTCATAATCATTTCATATCTATTTTAGGTCTTCCTATTAATGTGAATACTGGCTAAATTCTCTTAATAAATTTAGAGCAAAATAGCTTCAATTTTATCTTTATTTTTATGCTATTTTTTCTTGGTCAAAACTAAGCTTTATTACAACATTTTCTTGTAATTATTGGAATAATTTTATAGAACAAAATACCAATACATTAAAATAATATGATTTTATATAACACGTTATGCAATTCTTCAAGATTTGGCCTTTATTGACAACTTAGTTAAGAATAGAGGTGTAATATTAGACTCAAAACAGAAAAATTTTAATACAAATACAAATCTGTCAGATTAATACACCCTACTTATTGATGTCAATTTTTAACCTGAAAATGAATAGTTTCTTAAATTATACTATAACAATAGCAGCATCATAATGAAAATTGGTATTAGATATTAAATTTTGTTCAATTGTAATGATATCACTACAATAGTTTATACATTGTAGAGATATTTTTTTTTTGAGAGTGTGCAATATGCATCATCCAGGCACTATGTATTCACCCCCAACGCCTAAAAATTGTTTTTGTAACCTCAACCCCCATGAAGTTATGAAGATAAATTCTAAGAAGGGATGACAGTTTCTATCAGATACAATTGGTATTTTCAAAAGATGTTTACGTTGCTTATATTTATAACATATACTACTTGATATTCCTATTAATCATTATTTCCCTTTTGAATACTTTAACGGTTAGATAGTTGTTCAACTATTACTTCTATTTCTCCTCTCTTGCTTCTTAATTTCGTCTTATTATCTAATGTGAAAATAAATCAACTAAGCATAATATGATGTTTATGACCAGTTCTAGTTTTAGAGTCAGTCACTTTTACTTAATGAAGTCAACCAAATTTACAAAATCACCAAATATTACACGTCAAAGTAGAAAGTTCATTATACGATTTGACAATTAGTGTTAAAGGGCATCTTTTTCCCAAAATAAAGTCCAAATAACCCCTTAATAAATTCGCACTTAGTATAAGCTTCATTGGCTTAGTCAATATTTATGATCAGGATATTACATAAACTGACCCAAGAATTATGATGCATTTACAACCAAGGATTAACTGCAGGATACTATCCAATAAAATTATGAATCAACTGCCGTGGAATATTTAAAAAGAACACATTGTTTGCAATTACAACACATATGCATCCATTTACTCTGGTATAGTTATAATAATGATTCAATAATATAAATTTGAGTGTCAATATCTTTTATTTCAATCTATATATATTTTTACATGCAATATCACGATTATACCGTACGGTAAAATAGGGGAATTACTATACACGCCACTTTTAATGCAAAACAAAAAAACAAAACTTTTCGAGATTCTTTGATCAGGAACCTAATAGATTGACACCGTACATATAAAACACCCCTCAAATAATTTATTACCAAATATAGAGGATTAAACTAGAAGAAAGAAGAATAACAATAGTATAGTTGCATAGTGTATATTTTGCAATGTTAGAATCATTAGCTGCTACGTTACTAAACAGATTATTAGGGTCGTATGTTGAAAATTTCGACCCAGCACAATTGAATGTCGGTATATGGAGTGGGGATGTTCAATTGAAGAATTTAAAATTAAGAAAGGATTCGTTGGATTCGTTGGATTTACCTATCGATGTTGAACATGGTATTCTTGGAAATTTAATACTTAATGTTCCCTGGTCGAGTTTAAAAAACAAACCTGTTAAAATCATAATTGAAGACTGTTATTTACTTTGTTCCCCAAGAAATTTTAATGCTGCAAATTACGAGGAAGAACAATTAGAAAGAGAACTGAGACTTAAATTGAGAAAATTGATGCAATGGGAGGTAACAAGGGGAGAACAATCCAGAGATACTTCAGAAACAAAAAAAGATAACAAAGCTGATAACGAATCTTTTATGCAATCTTTAATCGCCAAAATTGTAGATAATTTGCAGGTCAGCATCAAAAATATTCATATTAGATATGAAGATATTAACTGTATATTTTCAAAGGTCCCATCTTCTGTGGGTGTGACTCTGAATGAACTATCTGCTGTATCTACCGATAAGGATTGGAAGCCAAGTTTTATTGAAACTAAGCAATCAATTACCCATAAATTATTAACTTTAGATTCTTTGAGTCTCTATTGGAATACCGATTCAAAATCCATGCTTTCTGAAAAAGATGATTTATCAGATCCTTTGGCCATTTTAAATATATTTGAGAGGTTAAATACGACAAGCGAAATGACAAACCAATACCTATTGAAACCTGTGACTGGAATAGGGAAAATAAGTATTAATAAAACAGGCACATCGGAAGGCCAACCTCATATAGAATTACAAATGATTTGTGATGAATTTGGGATAGAATTAGATGATTCAGAATATTCAGATATTTTGCAAACTATCTCTAAGCTCCAACTAAGTAAACTAACCCAGAAATTTAAAATTCATAGGCCTGATTTTACTGTTAAAGAAAATCCAAAAGGATGGTTGAAATATGTTGCAAGTTGTGTCTTGAATGAAATCCAAATCAAGGATGAATCATGGACATGGCCCCATATACAAAAGCGCTGTAATCAAAGAAGAGAGTATGTTAAACTTTGGATTGAAAAATTAAAATTACCTAATATAGAAGATAAATTACCAGACGCAGATTCAGAAACAAAATTGAACGATTTGGAGAAGGATTTGGATTTGGAATCAATTATTCTATTTAGAACTGTTGCGAATAAGGAATATATACAAAGTAAACTAAACTCAAGTTCAAGAGAAACTACACCAGTTCCATCGAATGAAAAGCCTCCACAAGGAACTGGGAAATCACAACCTACAGGTTGGATTTCTTCTTGGTGGGGCTCTAATTCCTCAACCACTTCAGGAAATAAAGATTTAATAATAACAGAAGAGCAAAAAAAAGAACTTTACGAAGCCATTGAGTATAACGACCAGCTACAAATAGATTTATCAAACACTCAGGTGCCAAACCATTTAGCTACACTAAAAGTTACCGGTCTCTTGAAAACTGGTTCGTTTGTTCTGAAGAACAAAAGGGAAGGACTGAACCTAGGTTCAATGATCTTCAGAAATTGTGATTTAGAATTTTTAAATAGACCAAATTCAAGTTTAACTACATTTAAACTACAAGAGTTTAAAGTAGAAGACGGTTCGCCAAATAGTATCTTTAAAGATATTATTAGTCCCAAAATCATTAAAGATTCAAATGAATCAGAAAATCCATTGTTTCAGGTATCGTACGAATTAAATCCTTTAGATGGTTCTGCGGATTCAAAGGTTGGCCTTAAGTTATTAGGTACTACCGTATTTTATCATGTTCATTTTATTAATGAAATTTTAAGGTTTTTTCAACCAAAAAACGAACAAACAGATACTATTACAGCTATAATCAACGCTGCAAGTACCACAATGGAAGGCTGGACAAGTCAAACACGAATGGGTATCGAATCATTATTAGAAGATCACAAGACTGTGAACTTAAACCTTGATTTACAGGCACCACTTATCATTATCCCACAAAATCCACATGCCTGGGATACGCCATGTGCAGTAATTGATACAGGTCATATCTCAGTAATCAGTGATTTGGTTCCAAAAGAGAAAATCAAAGAAATTAGAGAAATGTCACTCGAAGAGTATGATAAAATAGATGGTTCGGACATTAATCGATTGATGTTTGATAGATTTAAATTCACCTCTCAAGATACGCAAATTTTAATTGGTCAAAATGTTCAATCAACGCTTTCTAGCATAAAACAATCAGACAGTATCAATCAGTTCTCTATTTTGGACAGAATGGCTTTAGAACTTACCTTGGACGTTTCTATTCTTCCAAAGGCATTTAAATTACCCAAATTGAGAATATTTGGCCATCTACCCAAATTACTTATGTCCTTTAATGACTACCAGTACAAGATATTTTTTGAACTAATGAATACATGTATACCATCAATATATGATTCTCAAGACAATGACGACTACTCTCCAAAACCTTCCTTAAATGATGAAACTATTGATGAGAATGATCAACTACAAAAAGTCCTGCAAGACATGGCATCAAGAATAGCAGGAATGACAGCATTAGAAATTTCACAGAAATTACTTGAAGTTCATTTTGATGTAGATGAAGTTCAACTTTCACTACTCCAATGCACTGACAAATCTAATATGAAGAGCGATAAATTGATAGATCTCTTATTTACCACTTTCAAATTTGATTTTGCAAAGATGGCCAAAGAAATGACTCTTGATGTTAATGTTCACTCATTTGATATTGAAGATTATATTGAAACGAGTAATCCCAAGGAGTTCCAAAGATTACTCTCAAGTGGTACTGATAGTCAATCAGAGGATTTGATCACATTTGAATATAGTAGAACACAAAGAATTGTACCACATGAGGATTATTTGGTTGAAGTATTTGATCAAAGCTTGGATATCGATATGACAAAGATGACTTTAGTCCTAACACCAAAATCGATATTAAGTTTATTAAACTATGCAGTCTTGACATTTACTGATCCAAATGCCCCAGAGCTTCCAAATGCAGTATTGAAACATAATACAGAAGATAGAGATGATTCCCCTCAAAAGATAAATATCAAGGCTACAATGGCGGGTCTGGATGTTATCTTGAACGATGATTCGATTAAGTTAGGTACATTGGTTTTATCAGCAGGAGAATTTTCATTGTTATTGTTACCGGAATCAATGAAAGTTAACATGAAGTTTGATGGTATGGATTTGACAGATGAGATTTCTAACGGAATTGATCGAACTAGTGCGCTTAGAAAATTAATTACCATGGATAACCAAGAATTAGCAGAATTTTCATACGAGAAATTTGATCCTACTACAAATAGTAATAATTATGATTCCATTCTAAAATTGGTAACAGGATCAATGTTTATTAACTTCAACCAAGAATTTATTATCCGAATTATGACATTCATTAATAAATTCCAAAAAATGAAAGGATATTTTGATAGGGTTAGGCAAAGTGCCTATAATCAAGCTCCTTCTATCGAAACTGTTAATAATTTAAAATTAGATGTTATTGTAAAAGCACCAATTATTCAATTTCCAAAGCCGTGTAAAAATAAATCCGATGCATTTGATCTTGTCAAGTTTTATTTGGGTGAAATTTTTGTTCAGAATAATTTTACAGGAGCAGCTAATGATCAAAAGATAAATCATATTAAATTGGGTTTAAGAGATGGACAAATTTCTTCGGTATTGAACTTAGAATGTGGATTATCACAAAAATTATTTATGGCTGATGGCATGGGTTTGGTGTTCAATATTGATCGAAATCCTTCTACTAGCAACACAGAAGCTGTATTTAATATCTTAGGGGAACTTGACCCACTTGCATTGAATGTAACAGAATTACAGGTTGCATATCTTAATGAAATTAGTAATAGTCTTCGAGATACATTTATTTTACGCAATGCAGAATCCATACCTCTCTCGACTGGGGATATCAGTGCAAGTACATCAATTGAAGATGTCGAATCGTCAGGTGAGAATGATGATGATACAATTACTAAGGTTACCAAAGAAACGTCTAGTGAGAATAACACTACAAAAGCGACAGGGAAAGAACTACCAACCAAAAATATTGATTTTAAGTTTGAAGCACCTATGATTTCGCTAACATTATACGATAATACAGAATTATGTACCGCTATCAATAAAAAGAGTTTGACTACAGTCAGATTAGAGAAACTAGCCTCTTCTTTAACTGTATATGATGATGGATCATCCGATGGTGAAGCTCATATAGTAGCATTTACGGTAACAGACACTCGTGATAATAAGGATAACAAGCACACTGAATTGATCCCAAAGATGAGCAAAGAAGGTTATCAATTTTCTGCTAATATAACTCGTAGGTTATTGAAAAGGGGTCTTTTGACAAATGTTGCAACTACAATCAATAGTCCACGCATCATTTTAGCTATGGATCATATGATTGCGTTGAAAAACTTTTTCGACTTTATACCTCTTTCTGAACAATCCGAACAACCAGGGGACACAAGTACTAAACCTGTTGCAATAGAGGAGCCTTCTGTTGGGACCAATGATGGCGTATCTGAAACGCTATTCCAATATTCGTTGAATGTAGTCGATACTGCGATTGTGCTATTAGCAAACCCATCTGAAGTTAATTCAGAAGCGGTTGTTTTTAGTGTCGGACAATTCTTATTTAGCAATCAGAACATTATCACTCTATGGGCAAATAATATTGGTATGTTTCTATCCCGGATTAACGCGAAAGCAGAAGACAAGGTTCGTTTGTTGGATGACTTTTCATCTTCTTTGACAATTGATAAAAGAAACTCTACAGCCGAAAATCTCTTGACTAGTATACATGCATCCATAGAACCATTGATTATCCGTATTTCTTTAAGAGATATCAGACTAGCTACATTAATTTTTAATAAAGCTGTATCGTTATTAAATATTAACAAAATAATGGATAATAATTCGGAAGAAACTAGAGAACCAAGTCCAGATCATGCAATATTTTCCAAGGAATTTGAAAAAAGAATTACTAAAAGTGCACCAGGTGAAGTAGTTAATGACAATAATTCATATTATGAGAGTCAAAAGCAATTAATTCATATACCTAATGTCGTTTTAAAGGGGGAAACATTTGAAGCAGATTTTGGTGGATGTAGACTGATTTTATTAGGTGATGTCCATGAAATGCCTATTTTGGATGCACAAGTTAAATCATTCACTCTGAATGCAAAAGATTGGTCAAGTAATTTAGATGGTATAACAACTATCGAGACAGCAGTTAACGTTTTCAATTACTCAAGGTCGAGTTGGGAACCATTTATTGAGTCTGTTCCTATTACATTTCATTTATCTAAGGGTTTAAATGAAGAAGCAGCCATGGTATTTGATATAATTACAAGAAAAGTTACTGAGGTTACTTTATCAACTCGATCAATTGCTATGTTATCTAGTATTCCAAACTCGTTATCTGGGGAAATTCATTTAGCTCCAAGAGGGTCCACGAAGCCATATACGTTAGTAAATGACACGGGTCTTGATCTTGACATTTGGATCAAGGATGACGATAACAAAAATAGTAGAAAAAATTTAATATTATTAAAATCAAATACAAGCCAACCTTGGGAATTTGAAGATTGGAAGGCCGTAAGAGAAAGATTAGATACAGATAATACTAAAAGTGTATTAGGTGTCACTATCTCTGGTTCCAACTATAGTACAGTTATGTCAATAGACGCAACATATGAAGGTGAATTATTACATATTTTGCAACCTGCTGTTAATCACGTTCACAATAGAATTATTTGTGAATTGAAGTGCAATGAGGATAATATCAAAGTAATTACATTCAGATCTACATTACTACTAGAAAATACTACCGGAGTGGCGCTACATTTTAAGGTGGAAAAGGATCAACAGACTGAACCAATAACATTTACAATTGAACCTTCTGATTATCGTTCTGTGCCGGTTGAATTCGCATATTCCTCAAAAATATTTATTAAACCTGTAATGGATACAGACTATGCTTGGTCTTTGCAGCCAATTACTTGGAAGGACTTATTAGAAAAACCGTTGTCAATTGATTGTAATCCAACAAACTATGAAAATTCCAGATTTTTTGTCGAAGTTAATTGCAAATATGATAGGAGAGAACCGCTAGCAAAGATATATCCACATATGAAGGTGATCATTTCACCATCATTAGTTTTTGAAAACTTATTACCTTGTGACTTGAAGTTCTGCACTTTTAGTAAAAGGGAAGACATGAAAAAATTTAAATTCTTGAAGAAGTCTGAAAAACTAGAAGTTCATGATGTTTCATTAGATGAATTTTTACTTCTTTGTGTTCAACCGTTAATTGATGGCAATCCAGTATCTAAACCCTCGATTATCAACACACCCCAAAGTACATCTCTAGAACCTGAAACAGCGTTAAATGTAACCATGGCAAGTGGTCAGCAATTACTAATCAACATGAAGTATCAAAGCATAGAAGGTAGTAGAGCTAAAATAATTAAGATCTATTCGCCATATATCATTTTAAATAGTACTGATAAGGACCTATATGTTAAAGGTTCATATGGTAATATTGCCCAATCTAAATTGCTTTTTCAAAATGAAGAATATTACACGTTACCAAAAATGTTTTCATTTGATAATGAAAATGATAAAAATAATAGAGCTTTTATCAAGTTTAAGGATACAAACTGGAGTATACCACTTTCATTTGATGCTATTGGACAGTCATTCGATACCACCATTGGAATTATTGATAAAGCCCTAGAATGTAACCTAGGTATTGATATAAATGAAGGTGAAGGTAAATATTCATTGAGTAAAATTGTTACTATTACTCCAAGATATATTATAAATAACGATTTAGATTTTTCCATTGAAGTTTGTGAAACCGGTTCTGTGGATAGTGTGACTATCGACCCTAAAGATTCTATCCCATTGTACAATCTGAGAAATATCATTAATAAGCAATTAACAATCCGAACTTTAGGTGTAAATGCTGAATGGTCTGCTCCTTTCTTTGTTAAGGATATTGGTTTAACGTACCTGAAGCTCCTTACTACTAAAGGTACCCATTTGTTGTTAAAGTTAGAAATAACTTTAGATAAAGCCACTGTATTTGTAAGAATCAAAGATGGTCAGAATTTGTGGCCCTATTCTATAAGAAACTTTAGTGATACAGAATTCATCTTTTATCAGAGAGACCCTAGAACTGTTGATGAATATTATGATATCGAGCAACAAGAAGAAGAAGAACAATATATTAACGAATATAAACCACTATACTATAAAGTCCCTCCAAAAAGTGTTATGCCGTATGCATGGGATTATCCAACTGCAAAACAAAAAATATTGGTCCTGACATCTAGGGGACGGAGGAGAGAAATTAAATTAACAGAAATTGGTAGTTTAAAGCCTATGCGTATGCATCCAAGGTTGGCTAACGAAAACTTAGTTATTGTCGATTTGAATGTTATTGCTGATGGCCCAACACAAGCTTTGGTTATAACAAATTATGATGCCAAAAAGAGTTTGTACAAATTGAAAAATAGATCACAGCACATGAATGATGCACAATCTGATATGAGCAATAGAAATGGAGCGGTTAATAAATCAACTGCATTGGTTGCATCTTCAGCGACTTCTGTTAATAGCTCGGGCGATATGTTTGAGACTGAACAGGAAAATAAAAGCATACTAAGTAAGTTTGTTGTTTCCATTAAAGGATTTGGTATTTCTTTAATTAATAAGAAATTAAATGAACTGGCGTACATTAACATTAGAGGAATTGAACTTGAATATGATGATTCTGAACTAAGTAGGACATTCAGTTGGAAAGTCAAATGGTTACAAGTAGATAATCAATTATTTGGAAGTATTTATCAAAACGTTTTATACCCAAGTACAATACCGAAGACGCCTGAAGAACTTGATAATCATCCTATTTTTTCTGGTGGTATCTCGAAAATTAAAGATGAGACATATGGTGTTCCTTATTTTAAGTACGTGACATTTCTATTACAAGAATTTTCTATCCAGTTAGATGAAGATTTTGTGTATGCTCTGATTGATTTCATGAAATTCCCTGGTTCTCCTTGGTATCACGAAATTGGTGATATACCTTTACCTGAAAAAATTGAGTTACCAGCAGTTAATGACATTACTTTCGCCAACGATATATATTTTGAAACTTTCCATATTCAACCTACCTTATTACATCTATCTTTTGTTAGTACTGATAGATTGAACTCTGATACAAAAGTTGGTGACAGGGACCATGGTAATGGAATTTATGACGATGACGATGACGATAATGTTAATGAATCGGCCTCCATGTTCTTGTTACATGTGCTAACTATGACAGTTGGTAATGTCAATGATGCACCAATCAAATTAAATTCGTTATTCTTAGATAACTTAAGGGTTTCGCTACCGAGGTTATTAAGTTCTATTAAGACACATTATGGACAACAATTTTTCTACCAGATACATATGATTTTAGGATCAGCTGATTTCTTGGGTAATCCAGTTGGTTTATTTAATACTATTAGTTCTGGTGTTTGGGATTTATTTTATGAGCCATATCAAGGGTATATGTTGAACGATCGACCAGAAGAAATAGGTATATACATTGCTAAAGGTGGTCTAAGCTTTGCTAAAAAGACAGTATTTGGTTTATCTGATAGTATGGCTAAGGTTACTGGTTCTGTTGCTAAGGGTTTATCCGTGACACAAGATGAGGAATTTCAGGAGACAAGGAGATTACAACAACGTATGAATAGCAACAGTCGGAATATATTTTCCACCTCAGCACAGTCTTTTGCCAGTACTCTTGGTAGTGGTATAGCTGGTATTGCACTAGATCCAATAAAGGGCAGTCAGAAGGAAGGTGCTAGTGGATTTTTTAAAGGTCTTGGCAAAGGTTTGATTGGTTTACCAACAAAGACAGCCATTGGGTTTTTGGATCTAACTAATAATTTCAGCCAAGGAGTAAAAAGCTCAACGACCATATTAGAAGCTCAAAATGCTACAAGAATTAGATTACCACGGTACATAAACCATGACAGAATTATCAAGCCATATAGCCTAAGAGATGCCCAAGGCCAGTGTTGGTTAAAAACGGCAAACGGTGGACTATTTATGAACGATCACTACTTAGCTCATGTTCTATTGCCAGGTAAAGAACTAACTGTTATTATTTCGATGGAACGTATCACAGAGATACGGATTGCTACTCAAGAAGTAATGTGGGGGGTCACCTACACAACAGTTCAAGGGATTACGTTAGAACGCGAAGGTATAAGGATCAAACTGAAGGCCCAGAGTGAGTACTTTATTCCCATCAGTGATCCAACAGAGAAAAGGTCCATCTATAAAAGTATCTCAATTGCAGTTATTGAATTTAACAAATATTGCGAAGCAATACTATGATTTAGAATACCGTTTCTTGTATGCTTTATTACTCTCAAAAGTCACGTGGTAGTGTTTTTCAGTCTTAGAAGCAACTCCGAAAACCGGAGAAGTATTATACGCGTTCTTCAGTATGATTGGCTGGGCGAATGGAGTTTTTTGTATGCGGCCCGGGGGAGCTGATATCTTTATTTTCATTGGTTTGTTCAGTGCAATAAAGTAGGAAGCAGAAAAAGGGATTGAAGAAAAATATATAAAGAGAAGAGGGGAGTAAATTTTGAACAAGATGCACTCTAAGTCGAAAATTGACCATAACGACGAAAGCAACCAAAGGTGTAAGAGATTCAATTGGGGTAGAGTTTAAGTGCGTTCATTATATAATACATTTAAATCTTCAATATTAATAGTATTCTTTTCTCAGATCTCAGATTTATAATATAATTTTAGAAATAGCAATTAGATATAATTATGACTTTAGTAGTTCAACGAAACATTTTCAACCTGATTACCAGAAGGGGTTTAGCTACCGCTGCTGCAGTAAAACCTAAGTTACCACCAAGGGTAAAGACTTTTAAGATCTACCGTTGGAATCCAGACAAGCCAACAGAAAAACCACACTTGAAATCTTATGAAGTTGATTTGAATAAATGTGGTCCTATGGTTTTAGATGCGTTGATCAAGATTAAGAACGAACAAGATGCAACTTTAACGTTTAGAAGATCGTGTAGAGAAGGTATCTGTGGTTCATGTGCAATGAATATTGGTGGTAGAAACACCCTAGCATGTTTATGTAAGATTGACCAAAACGAAAGCAAACAATTGAAAATTTATCCATTACCTCATATGTATATTGTTAAGGATTTAGTTCCAGATTTAACAAATTTTTACCAACAGTATAAATCAATTCAACCATATTTACAAAGAAAAGATTTCCCAGCTGATGGTAAGGAAGTTCTACAGAGCATTGAAGATCGTAAAAAGTTAGATGGTTTGTACGAATGTATTTTATGTGCATGTTGTTCCACTTCTTGTCCTTCCTACTGGTGGAATCAAGAAGAATACCTGGGACCTGCTGTATTGATGCAAGCATTCCGTTGGTTGGTCGATTCAAGAGATCAAGCTGGCAAGAAGAGAAAAGAAATGTTGCAAAACTCAATGTCTCTTTACAGATGTCACACGATCATGAATTGTACTAAGACATGTCCAAAGGGTTTAAATCCAGGTCGTTCCATTGCAGAAATCAAGAAGGCATTGGCTTTATAATTGACACGAAATTAAAAAGTCTGACGATTATTTATTAAAATTTATTTATTTATTTATTAACCTATTTATTCAAAATAACTTATTTATTAATTGAAATTTACATATTCTGTTATTAGTTAGTTAATATGAAAGGAGTCTTATTTTTCAATATTGATTTAATATTTATTTATTTATCGCTTCTACTAATTTTTAATCGTTATTGAATTTAAACAAAACTTAAAAAAACTTCATATAATCAATAATAAGAAAAAACAAAGACATATTAAACTTCGTAAACTTTAAATTCAATGATAACCTACCAACAGTATTGCATACAGTTGGATCAAATATATCGTTCAGCAAGGCTGCATAGTTGGTCTAAATGCAAACAGATTCATATTTCCAAATGCTTTAGTGATAATGAGAATAACACTGACTATGAAGGTTTCAACACCATATCAATCAAAGTAGATTCACCAGCCTACATAAAAACCCAAGCAAAATTACAAAATATAGACATCTCTCATATAGAATTGAGAATTACATACTCTAGAATATACCAAGAACCCTTGCTACTTTTCCAAATATGGATATCTGTACCGGATAATGTTTCCATTGCTTATGATAGCGAAGAAACAGCCTTTATAACAAAACCTTGGTTTCCAAAAAATATCGAGACTACCTTATTTGATTCAAATAAGAGAGGGATGTTTAAAATTGGATTAGATACACCATTCTATAACCACCATACTACAATGTCACCATATTCAGGTGTTTGGTATTCTATGCATCCCTGTGATACAGCAGATATTATTGGTTGCAAGGAATCGTTTATGGATAACTATCTTAACCGTTGGATCAGTGTCTTTTTAGTTAGCTGGCTCGATTAAATTTAGCTTATTAGGAATTATTTATATTTAGAATCGTGCTATACCATAATATCCAATATTTTGATTTGGAAAACTAATACTTCAATTTATTTTTCAGGATCAATAATTATATAGTTTAAGATGAAGATGTGACTAATTAACTTCAAATTAATAGAGATTAAATCTTCGACTACCTTTTGTATACAATCAAAATATCCCCTTTGCTATATTACCTGAACTCGATTCCATTATTGAGAACTGCAAAGAGACAAGAATATATAATTATGGATGTTTTACTAGACACAGGCTTTTAACCGCAAATTCTACTAAAGGAATATCAATATACGATCAATAAAAGTCCATAGAAAACCCCACAAAATAAGGCTTGGTCATGGAACTAATATATTGGAATCATGTAAGTGAAAAATAGTGCATTTCTGTTTTACCCAATCATATATATCCAATTAGGGTCTTTGTGTATAAAAAAAAGCTCAATTTCCATTAATAGAATAAAGAATAATTGAGGGCAATGCTTGTAATAGTAATAACAATTTATGAAATAAATATTTATTCTCATATAATTTCTTCATTTCATATATGAACCAATACCATATTATTGTGCTTACATAAAAAAACATAACCAGTAAAGCATATAAATCTCAATCACATTTTATCAGTCAGTCTGTTTACCTTATTCGGAAGGCCTGTGGTGTTAAACAGATAAAACTTTGATCAGGAACAAGTGTGACTTATATAAAGGTTACTCGTGTTAAAGTTTAATGGAGAAAATACCTATATCTATATATATCTAGGAAGAGTTTAGCATTAAAACTTCCTTTTCCTGCTGTATAAGCTCAACAATAAAAATATATATTACCACAAGTTATAAACATAGTAACTACTCAACTTAATACAAATATTATTATTTATTAAGCCCAGTTAAGAACAATAGAATCAACATACAATATCGTAATGTATCTAATAGAAATATACTCATGATTCTGTTATTTCATTTCTCATCTATAATAATAATATATGAAAACAACTAATTTTTTTAGACAACTAACCAAATATTTGACTGCTAAATGTACAAATGTTGTAACATCCGTACATTATATTATTCCGATTTTTTATTTTTATTTATGAATATTTTGTGAAATTGAAAAACTAAAAATTTAAAATTGTCAAAAAATGAGCAACGCAAAGCAGCCTGAGGCATCGCAATGAACTTGTGCTGTGTTGCTCTTGTTGTATAGCGAACAAATGTCAACAAATGAGAGGAAGAGTTTCACTCTCTATGAGTACGATCTGTAATAGTGCAGCGCACTCCATTCACCAGAAAATTATATCGATGAATTGACAAAATGTAGTAGTTAATCAAACATTAAAAGAAGTTGGTAGTTTTTTATTAGTAATTATTTCATCTTCATTATATTTTATTTAAAATAAATCGAACAAGAAACTAAGTTAATACAATGGCTCCAGGTAAGAAAGTTGCTCCAGCTCCATTCGGTGCTAAATCCACCAAGTCTTCTAAGGCTAAGAACCCATTAACCAACTCTACTCCAAAGAACTTTGGTATTGGTCAAGCTATTCAACCAAAGAGAAACTTATCTAGATACGTTAAATGGCCAGAATATGTTAGATTACAAAGACAAAAGAAGATCTTATGTATGAGATTAAAGGTTCCTCCAACCATTGCTCAATTCCAATACACTTTAGACAGAAACACCGCTTCTGAAACCTTCAAGTTATTCAACAAGTACAGACCAGAAACTGCTGCTGAAAAGAAGGAAAGATTAACCAAGGAAGCCGCTGCTATTGCTGAAGGTAAGACCAGACAAGAAGCTTCTCCAAAGCCATTTGTTGTCAAGTACGGTTTAAACCACGTTGTTTCCTTAATTGAAAACAAGAAGACCAAATTAGTTTTAATTGCCAACGATGTTGACCCAATTGAATTAGTTATTTTCTTACCAGCTTTATGTAAGAAGATGGGTGTTCCATACGCTATCGTCAAGGGTAAGGCCAGATTAGGTACTTTAGTCAACCAAAAGACCTCTGCCGTTGCTGCTTTAACTGAAGTTAAACCAGAAGACGAAGCTGCTTTAGCTAAATTAGTCTCTACCATCAACGCCAACTTTGCTGAAAAATACGATGAATCTAAGAAGCACTGGGGTGGTGGTATCATGGGTGCCAAGGCTCAAGCTAAGATTGCTAAGAAGGCTAAGACTACCCAAGCTTAATTTTAATTATATATTAACATATATATGTATGTACGTATCGGTATATAGATTTCTATTTAATTTAATTAATTTTTCGCATCTTTTATATTTGCTATTTTTGTTATACGCCTAAAGCGAACAATGGGCTGGCTTTATCAAAAAGCTTGGCGGCAAAAGATTTTGAAGTCCCCAAAACAAGAAAGCGAAGAAACTTTGTTATAACGATTACTCGGATTGGGTGGCGTAAATTTGTATATAAGGATTCAGGATAACTGTTGTAATATTTTATTTTCTTGGAGAAAATATACTTTGATTCTTGAAGGATATTTTCAACTTTTCTTTATTTGATACTAATCAGGGAAACAATAAGTTGTAGCGACGGGTATACATATATAGGGTAAAGTTTTAAAATGTCCCAAACTAAGATGGTATTACCATTAACAGAGATCAATGTTAATGGAACCAATAATGAAAACACGAAGAATGACAAAAAAACAATAAAAACAAGAAGGATGGTTAAGCCTGAGCTGCTATTTGATCAAGAAAAGACAGTATTTGTCAGTAATTTACCAGAAAATTGTAAAAAGCAGGATATACTTAACTTATTCAAAGAGGAATGCAATTCAGTTAAAGTTAAATTTCATAATAAAAATTCTAAAAAGAATAGTAGGTCTATACGTTCCTCGTTTGCGTTTGTAAGTTTCCCTCAAATTATTGATATCGAGAAGATTAAACTGAAGTACGAAAAAATACCAATAATTGACGATAAAACAGTTACTATTGGCAAGCTATTATCTACAGAAAAAAAACTGGTTCAAAAGAAAGAATCCAACGGTGATGGTCAAGGGAATAAGATATCAACAAATAATCACAGAAGAAAAGGAGTATCAACACCAAGAAGGGAAACCAATATATCAGAGAGAGAAAAGAGTAAAGATACCCTCTTTGTTAAGAACTTATCATACAACATTAAAAAAGAAGAACTGGCTGAATTTTTTAGCACAAGTCCTGAATTAATCTATATACCAATGAGAAGATTCCAAGATTTGCAAACAGGTAGAACATTTGTTTCACAAGATAGAAACAAAGGGTTTGCTTTCATAACCTTCAAAGATGTCGTTGAAAATAACACTCTTGAAAAAAAATTGCAGGAGTATAATGGTAAATTATTAAATAACAGAAAGCTGATAGTTTTCGTAGCTTCTGAAAAATTAGCTCAAAAGGAAGACTTAACAATATCGGAAAAGGAATCAACGGAGTAAAACCGCCACTTCTATATCTTTTCTAATTGTTTCAATATCTTCATTTCCTTATCTAACTAGTTTAAACAAATAGCACATCTCATCTATTCTGACTCTGAGTCACAATATTTAACCACTTACCCCTTACTTCATCACTAATCTTATGTTATCTCATCTCATCTCATCTCATCATTAGATACATTATTGTGCGGTGCCTGGGTAACCGCAATTCAATGTGTCACCGGCTCTTTTTGTGCGGCCCGCGGGCCGTTCGGGATGATGGTTGATATCTGTGTTGTTTCTTAGCAAAGCATTGAAAAATTTAATCTATAGGCCCTGCGTGGGGTGCAGTCTTATCAATTTTGTATTTAAGCATGGGTGTGTAACCAGCAACCTAGGGCATATAAACACAACCACCATTATTGACAGGTTCATAAAAATAAGTTTATTCATTTATAGTTACACTTGATAATAGATAAATCTGTCTAACTGGGCTTCATAACAATATAACCAGTAAAAAAAGAAAAAGAAAAAGAAGAAGAAGGTGAATAATAAAGACAGTAAGACAGAAAAAGACAAACATTGCTTATCATCGGTCAATTATCATATTTGCTTTGTAAGAGAAAATGGATTTTACACAAAGCCATAACCAGACAAGCTGTACACCTTGGGTTTTCGATGATTTAACTCAATGCGGTAGAATAAAATATATAAACCATCTACCCCCCGTACTTTTAACAATAGGAAGTATAATCTTTATAATCTATAGCATTTGGAGCCATTACTATCGTTATGATGTACTTCATGAAACAAAAAATGATTTCATCCAACAACTAGTCAATAGAAAGAAGCTTTCTAATGCTGAAGAAGATGCTGCTGAGAATCAGCCTCTGTTATCATCTGAACCAACCGATGCTAATAATCACTACCAATCTAACGCTAATTTGGATGAGACCAATAGTGATGCTTTAAAAGAGAGCCATTTTTCAATTGAGAAGATTAATTTTTTAAAATTGAACGGTGAACCCCATGGCTACCCAACACTAATTACGAGGAACCTTAAAGAAAAAACAAGGGTTGTAGCAGAATTTATATTGGTTTTGACTCAATTCATTATTCATGCTTCCCTATATTTCAACAAAAATAAAAAAATCCAAGAGGAAGGTATATCATTAGGCATCATTCAATGGGTCTTGCTTTTGGCAATAGTTTCAATGAGGCTGATCAACCTAAACCAATCAAATAAATGGATAAATAACTACCCAGGCAATTTATGGTTAGTTTCATTCATATCATATTTTATCTTATTCATGTCGATGACTTTGCCTTTCCGTTCAATTTTATTAGATCATATCCACTCAAAATTAATCAAGAATTACTACTTATCACAGTTTTATATCAACTTAGCATTATTTCTACTATTATTCTTTGCGCCAATCAAAAACAATTTCTCCATACTTTATACTACAGAGAAGAACGCTACACCATCTCCTGAACCAGTAACATCTATTGCAGGCTTCATTTGTTGGTCATGGATTGACAAGTTTGTTTGGTTTGCCCATAATCATGTAGTTAATAAAGATGATGTTTGGGGCTTAATGATGGAAGATTATTCGTTATTTGTTCTTAAAAAATTTAAAAGGTTTGCTAATTTGATTAATAACAGAAACAAACAGTTTTCATATAACCTTGTACTTTATTTCAACAATTATCTTTTACTACAAGCTTTTTGGGCTTGTATTGCAAGTTTTATTACATTTGTACCAACTTTGCTTTTGAAAAAAATATTGGAATATGTGGAAGATCAATCCTCAGGACCAGTAGATTTAGCATGGTTTTATGTTGCATGTATGTTCCTCTGTAAAATTTTAGTCGCAGTGGCAAATGGTCAAGCACTTTTCTTTGGTAGAAGGGTCTGTATTAGAATGAAAAGTATTATCGTTTCCGAAATTTATGCGAAAGCATTAAGAAAAAAAATTAACACTGGCTCATCCCTGTCTGAATCAACAAAACTTGAAGATATCGAAGATCCCCAAGATGTCAATGACAAGAAAAATATTAACGGTGATGAAGAATCAACAAATTCATCTGCAAAATTAGGTACAATTATTAACTTAATGGCAATTGATGCATTTAAAGTCTCTGAAATATGTGCTTATTTACATTCATTTGTCGAAGCCTTGGTGATGACTATTATTGCTCTAATATTATTGTATAATTTACTTGGTTTTGCTGCCATAATTGGGGCACTAGTCATTGTTATGATGCTGCCTATTAATTTTAAATTTGCAAATATGCTAGGTGATTACCAAAAGGATACATTGGCTGTAACAGATAAGCGTATCCAAAAGCTAAATGAAGCATTACAAGCTATTCGTATTATTAAATTTTTCAATTGGGAGGATAACTTCGAAAATGACATTAATAAAATCAGAGAAGATGAGTTAAAATTCCTTCTTTATAGAAGCATTACCTGGGTCTGTAGTAGTTTTATGTGGGTTATAACACCAACTTGTGTTACAACGGCTTCATTTGCATACTACATATATGTCCAAAAGAGAACTTTAACTACTCCGGTAGCATTTACCGCATTATCCTTATTCAACTTGTTAAGGGATCCATTAGATAGATTATCTGATATGTTAAGTTACGTTATTCAATCAAAGGTCTCCTTAGACAGAATACAAGAGTTTTTAAATGAACCCGATACTGAAAAATATAATCAACTAACTGTAGATAAAAATGGTAATAAAATGGCTTTCGAAGATGCAACAATTACATGGGGTAATGAGACACATGATTTTAAGCTAAAGCATTTAAGCATTAATTTCGAAATTGGGAAATTAAATGTTGTCATTGGTCCAACTGGATCAGGTAAGACATCTTTATTGATGGCTTTACTTGGTGAAATGCATTTAGTTAAAGGTAAAGTTGTCGTTCCTTCATTAACTGCAAGACAAGATTTAATAATAGAACCTACAGGGTTAACGAATTCAATTGCCTACTGTTCACAAGCGGCTTGGTTACTGAATGACACCGTTAAAAATAATATTCTTTTCAATAATCCTTTTAATGAGGCCAGATACAATGCCGTTGTCAAGGCATGTGGTTTAGTTCGTGATTTCGAAATTTTAAAAGGTGGCGATGAAACTGAAATTGGTGAAAAGGGTATTACATTGTCTGGTGGTCAAAAGCAACGTATTTCTTTAGCAAGAGGATTGTATTCTAACTCAAAGCATGTCTTATTAGACGATTGCTTAAGTGCAGTTGATGCACACACGGCTCTTTGGATTTACGATAATTGTATCTCAGGCCCACTTATGGAAGGCAGAACTTGTATCTTAGTTTCTCACAATGTCGCATTAACTTTAAAGAATGCAGATTTAGTTGTTATACTAGAGGATGGTCAAGTTAAAGATCAAGGTACTCCATTGGAGTTGTTAGATAAAGGTTTACTCGGTGAAGATGAATTAGTTAAGAGTAACATTTTATCAAGGCAAGCATCATCTGTTGATATTGCCCAAAAAAATAAAAAAAATAATAAAGGGTTAAACATGACCAAACTAACAAACACTTTACAAGGTATTGATAAGAATGACAAATCAAGTATTAACGAAACTACGAACAAGAGCAAAAAGCCAATGATCAAAGACAACAATGAAACAGACGGCGGTAAATTAATCCAAGATGAGACTAAATCAGAAGGTTTTGTTAGTTTAGATGTTTATAAATGGTATATTAATCTGTTTGGTGGTATTAAAACATTTACTTTCCTGATTTTACTGTTTATTATTGCACAATTAGCTGATATCCTTCAGTCTGTTTGGATTCGTCATTGGGTCACTTTTAGTAATGTCAAGAAATTAGTTGGTACTGTGACTACATACGGAGTAAACATTGTTCCAAGTGGAATTAGGTCTAAATTAAATCATAATAATATTTTGAATTTTTTCTTTTTCGTGAGTAAACAGGATAACAGCTTAAATATTTCAGAGAACACATCAACCTCCAACACGGCACATTCAGTGTTTTACTACCTGGCGATTTATTTTGGTATTGGTTTCCTTGAGGCTTTCTTCTCTTCTTTAAAGACTATCATGAATTTTGTTGCAGGCATTAAAGCCTCGAGAAGAATTTTTAAAATGTTATTACAAAAAGTTTTACGTTCTAAATTAAGATTCTTTGATACCACGCCAATCGGCAGAATTATGAACAGGTTTTCTAAAGATATTGAAGCTGTTGATCAAGATCTGGCTCCATATATGAATGGTGTTACATATGCTTTAATCGAATGTGTGAGCACAATTATTTTAATTACTCTTATCACACCAGCATTTTTGTCAGTTGCAATTTTAATTAGTGTTTTATATGCATTAGTTGGTTATTTCTATCTATCTGGTTCTCGTGAATTAAAAAGATTAGATTCCATTACCAAGTCTCCAATTTATCAGCATTTTTCAGAAACATTAGTTGGTGTTACTACAATCCGTGCGTTTGGTGATGAAAATAGATTTTTACAAGAGAATTTATTAAAAATTGATGACAACAATAAACCATTTTTCTACTTATGGGTTTCCAATAGATGGCTATCCTTCAGAATTGATATGATTGGTGCTTTAGTTGTATTTGGCTCAGGAATATTTATTCTTTTAAACATTAAGAACATTGATGCGGGTATGGCAGGTATTTCTTTGACATATGCTATTTCATTTACAGAGGCAGCTTTATGGCTGGTTAGATTTTATGCAGAAGTGGAAATGAATATGAATTCAGTTGAGAGAATCAAGGAATATATGAAGATCGAACAGGAACCATATGAAAACAAAGATGCAGTTAATTTTATAGAACCAGCATCCGACTGGCCACAAGATGGTAAGATCGAGGTGAGTGACTTATCATTACGTTACTCACCAAAACTACCAAAAGTGATCAAAAACGTTTCATTTATTGTTGATCCAAGGACAAAAGTTGGTGTTGTTGGTAGAACTGGTGCAGGAAAATCGACAATTATCACTGCACTATTTAGGTTTATTGATCCTGAGACCGGTTATATTAAAATTGATAATATCGATATTACATCACTAGATTTACAAAGGCTTCGTCGTTCAATAACAATTATTCCGCAGGATCCTACTCTATTTACAGGTACTATTAAGACCAACCTAGATCCATATGGTGAGTATAGTGATGATCAAATATTTGCTGCATTAAGGCGTGTCAATTTGGTCAGTCAAGATGAATTAAATGTTGAAAATAGCAATGAGATTGCTTCAATAAATTCAGACAATGTCAACAAGTTCTTGAATTTAGATAATGAAATCACAGAAGGTGGTAATAATTTATCTCAAGGTCAGCGTCAATTAGTTTGTTTGGCACGTTCTTTGTTAAGAGCACCAAAAATATTGTTATTAGATGAAGCTACAGCATCGATTGATTATGAATCTGATTCAAAAGTTCAAGAAACTATAAGAAATGAGTTTAGTGAGAGCACAATCCTGACAATTGCACACCGTTTGAGATCGGTTATTGATTATGATAAAATCCTTGTTATGGATGCTGGTGAAGTTAAAGAGTACGATCACCCATATTCACTATTATTGAATAAGAATAGTATGTTTTACAGTATGTGTGAAGACAGCGGTGAACTAGATCTGCTAATAGAATTCGCAAAAGAAGCATTTGTAAAGAAGTTAAATTCTAAGTAAGCGGTTGATTTGTTTATTTAGAACTATATATACAAAATTATATATTTATATTAATTTAAATGATATGTAAACTACTAAATATTTGTGCTGAGTATTTGGAGTCTTTTCATCTTGGAAGTTACAGATAGCATAACTTCTACTGAACACAACACTGGGTGTAAATTTTTGCAAGGAATTATCTCTTCATTTTGTAAATAATCTTCCCTTATTCTCTATTCATCAATTACAATCCAATAGTTCAACTCAATCCAATCCAACAATACAACAGAATATACAATTTTGCTTAAACTGCATCTGTTTAAGTGTCACGTGCAACAATCTGATAAACGCGACAAAAGAATTGTTGCCCCCCCTATAATTCAAAAAAAATATAATGTGCGTTGTCGTCACGAACCAAATAGCAAACAAAGCAAGAAATAACACACACACATTTCCTTACAACACATAAGAAGTGGCTAAACATTAATATACTCTAAATAATGTAGATAAAGTAACTAAGTATACACATATATAAGTCAATCAAATAACTACTATTTAATATGTCTAGATCAGGGTATGTTCCAGGTATTTTTTGTTTGTGTGTTTTCAACTAATTACTAACAATTGAGAAAAACGTTTGTAAATGAAACATTGAAGCAATGTATGGATATATGTATGAGCGATTGAGTATATAATCATCAATGGTTGACTCATGCATTTCTCTTTTCGTCGTTTGTTCATTGTTTATTTATGGTGTTATTTACTATGATAGTGTTGCCGTTGCCAATGAATCCTTAACTGCCTTCAACGATTTAAAATTAGGTAAGAAGTATAAATTTATTTTATATTCTTTAAATGACGATAAGACAGAAATTATTGTGAAGGAAACATCTACAGAAGAATCATTTGATGCATTCCTAGAAAAATTACCAGAAAATGAATGTTTATATGCGGTTTACGATTTTGAATATCAAATTAGCACTACTGAAGGTAAGAGATCTAAGATCGTTTTCATTACTTGGTCTCCAGACACTGCACCAATTAGATCCAAGATGGTGTACGCTGCTTCTAAAGACGCTTTAAGAAGGGCTTTGAACGGTGTGTATGCTGATGTACAAGGTACTGACTTCTCGGAAGTTTCTTATGAAGAATTATTAGCTAAAGTTTCTCATTAAAAAAAGGGAAGAGAGTAAGTTTTTAAGTTTTTATTAATGAAATATGTACGAGAATAATATATAGATATATATATTAATATTTTCAATCATTTAAAAATAGACTGTAGATGTGATTTTAGAGTACTTAGAAATACAAAAATTTAATAATGACTAGTTCAAGCACCAAAAAGACTCCGCGACGGGGAATTGAACCCCGATCTAGCACGCGACAAGCGCCAATTCTGACCATTAAACTATCGCGGATACTTGAATTGTTTTTTGTAATAATCTTCTATTAAGTGACTTGCTAATTTTCTATCTAAAATTACTTGGTTCTTTTTCTAAATATTATATATAAAACATATATAATAATTAAGCCATAAGATTGGATTGTAACTTCGAAATAACTTCTCTATTTATATCTGTTAGTAACTGAGCTAATAACTCAGTATAATCCTATTCGGAGTTTACAACTCCTCAATCCTATTCTGGAGTTGTAAAACTCCCAAAGTTCCATAACTTTATTTTAACCTCTTATAGTTTTTTGTCGTTAACTTCTAACAACCCTAGTAACCCTATATTACTGCTGAAACGGAGATTATATGGTACTATGAATATAATATGGGTGGTTTATAGGATATCAAGTTTAATACGAGGGTTACTAACAACCACGAACGCGATTGAACACGAAACACGAAAATAAAACAATAGCATATAGAAAGTTATGAACGACACGAGTGTTCATATAAGGAAATCAATGTTTGACTACAAACAATTAACTTATAATGGTCACAGATGATGGTCAACGAGAATAGTATAACTTATCGACGATGTGAAAAATTTTCACACCTTACTTCACTTCCCAGAGACGTATAAATAGACCAATACTTCAAGTATACAATCTGATTGATATTGATTCTTAATTAATTAATTTATTTATTTATTTTACATAATTATTATTTTTTATAATAAACCGAACTTTTATACAAAAGATTACAAGTAGTAAAAGATATTTACTTCCTCTTCTAACCTAACTTTGCCTCGACATACACAAATCTATAATGATGCCTTCAACTAAGAATCAATCTTCTATCAGTGCGTATGACTCTGAACGATTACCCTAATTACACTTTCTAACCCTAATGGCTAAGTGTCAGTGTCATGGCTTCATTCTATTACATTTTTTGTTGTATCGTCAACTAGACTAATACAATGTATTCGGAACAGGGAACAGAGGGTCAGATGGGTTATTATAATTAATATGTATATAACTAACTGTTGTTACGGTATTTTCCCGTATATAATGACAAGATACAAGGTAGTCATGGCAAATTACCGTATGTGATGACGTGTGACAAAATTTTGTCAAAGGAAGCTGTTTAGTGGGGGTAACAAAATAAGATAGAAAAAGATATATATATATATTAATAGAAAGGAAGTTAGATTACTTCTTACTAGTCTAATCCTAATAGCACGCGGCTACTTTGTCTCATATGTAAGATATAGTCTAACTACTATATAATAGGTTTATGTACATATAAAACATACTATGGGTAATTCCTTATAGGAATTATCCTGTTCACGAAGTTCATAGAAAATTTTCTTAGAACGTTTCGTTACCCTACTCATGAAGTTGGTTATACTTCAACACAAAATACAACCTTTCAACAAGATGACTCCACATCAAGCAATGAATACGAGATAGGTATACAAGGACGATAACGTAGTGAGTATCTCATCCCAAACAACTGTTATATGAAATGGTACCAATCGAAATGATAAGTATATATTATATATTATTATTACTCTTTTATATCATGTGATTAAAAGAGTAGAGAACTATCTAAATTTGTATATAGAGTAGCATTACTTACATATATTATTCAATATGATCAGAAACCAAGAACCTTCAATCAATTCAGATTCAATAGACTGTTCAAAAGAACAACAAAATATGTAATATAAAAAAGGCAGAATCCTTCCGTGCCAACTAATAAAAATAACCTCTAATCCTATCCTCAACTAAAAGTTTTTGAGATATAAGAGGCTTAAATTTACTATTATGTTGTTATAGGCAACATAAAGAGGTTAAGGAAAATTAACCTTTTGGTAGAATATAATCACAAACTACTTTCAAAACTATTGCCTAACCTTGACTTCTGGAATTTTCTCCTATAAATTTGTTTGTGGATGTTTAAAATAAGTAACCAAGGAGTTTGAGACATGATTCTTCAGTGAAGACAATAAAAAATAGTATTTATTATTGGGTTATATTATCCTTTTCCCTTCTTAAAGAATAGCATAGAATAAAATAGAATAAAAATGGCATAAATTAGAATACTATACTATTCTTTTTTCTTTTAATAATGTCCTTCCGACCAAAATATTTCAACAGAATTAACTAGCTAACACAAAATCTGTATTACTAATCAAAGACAATATTTTTAGTATAATACATCGCGCGTATAAATGATAAAGAGTAAAATTTAAATAATAGGCTGTCTATAAAACATAGTCATAAAATAGCTAAAATTCTAATTTAAAAACAATTAAACAATTAAATTACAAAATATTTATAATGAAACACAATAATTGGTACGTTACATTAAAAAAGCTTTCCTGGACTGATATTCTCCTTCCCTTTACCATTATATTATCTATTATTGTTGGTCTGGTAATATCCGAGTACTGTGACGGCGCTAGTAAACCGTTTAATCCATCACCACATCATAATTTGGTTGGTGTTTCTATTCCTTTGGCAGTGGGTATGATTGTGATGATGCTGCCGCCTTTGTGCCGTGTTGAATGGGAAACTTTACCTGTGTACATTAGGAAACCAAATATTATAAGACAAGTAATTTATTCGTTGATAATAAACTGGATAATTTGCCCTTTTTTAATGTTTGGGTTAGCATGGCTTGTATTATTTCGGGAACCAGAGTATCGTGAAGGAGTCATTATGATTGGAATGGCTAGATGTATTGCTATGGTGATTACATGGAATCAAATTGCGGGTGGTGATATGATGCTATGCGTTCTTATAGTTATTATCAATTCAGTTTTACAAATGGCATTATATGCTCCATACCAAATTTTTTTCTGTTATGTGATTACTGGCTCTTCTAATACAGTGGGCTCTGAAATCTACAGCGATGTTGCAAAATCTGTTGGAGTTTTCCTTGGAATTCCTTTGGTTGCTGGGTTTATTATTAGATTTGCTTGTTTTGCATTGTTTGGTAAAAAGAAGTTTGTTGAAAAAATTATGCCTTGGATAAACCCTTGGGGGATGATTGGATTCCATTACACAATAATTGTCATATTCATTGGTAATGGTCATAATTTTCTACACCAAATTGGATCTGCATTCCTTTGCTTTATACCATTAATCCTATACTTTCTTATAACATGGTTTGGATGTTTTGGATTAATGCGATTCTTGACTAGAAGTAAGAAAATTATTCAAGACAGTGAAACTTTAGAGAAAAATTGTGACTGCGAAAAGGAGCTACTATTGAAGGAAAATGTACATGGTAAGAAAACTTGTGATTCTAATTTCGCTATCACCATGACCCAGTGTTTTACAGCTGCTTCAAATAATTTCGAATTATCCCTTGCTGTGGCTGTCTCTTTATATGGAAATGGCAGTAAACAGGCAATTGCTGCTACGTTTGGACCATTATTAGAAGTACCAATTTTATTGGTGCTGGCAATTCTAGCCAGATATTTCGAGCGTTTCTTTGTTTGGAGCGACATCACAGTTCCTCAAGAGGATGTTACTGATGATGATAATCCTTCACTAGAACAGAATCAAAATAAAAAGAATACAGAACTTATTATAGTAGATTCTTTACATTAATATTTACTCTTTGTTCTATTTTTATTTTGCCAGGTTTTGTCAAATATTTTAATGTTACCTACTGATAAATTCTTAATAATTAATATGACTAATGTGCTATCGTAATTAATCGTGTACAACATTAGTACTATAAAATTTCATATAATATCATAAAAGAATCCTGATATATTTTTATTAAATAATATTTTTTATATCAATTAAACCATTTTTATGAATACCCTATTGGTATTTTAAACGCAACGTATATTATCTACCATTTTAATATAATATATTCATGTTGGTATCTGAAATACTATATTTTTATTTTAAAGTTATTCTTGATTTGAAAATATATACCGAAAGCCTAAACATACCCTACAATCTTTACTAGACTTGAGTTTTGAAACCTTACTATTACAGATTTTTATTTTTTTACTATAAATTTATTAATTTAAATGCCAACTTCAAAACATGTTCACAATTATTTAACTAGGTTTTCAGATAATTAAACATATACCGGATTGGGTACTTTTCTAGATATCACGATATTAATACTTTATTTAAGAAAAGGTAAAATTATCGAAGTAAGTACTTAGTAAGTATATTTTATATTGTGTACTCCTTGTCATTGCTTTTTTACGGAGCTTCGGGTGCTCTAACAAAGAAGAAACAGCATAAATAAACTATCAACCATGGCACACACAGATAATGCTGTACTTTTTGAGTTATTTTTATGGGAGATAAAATTTAGAAGAAAGTAGTAATACAATAACCTAATCTGATTCTATATGCTAAGTTATGATATTGTTCAAGATCTGGACTTTGCTTATAATCTAACTATTTATACATCCGTAATACCATTTGGCACCACCGTAACCACTGGTGCGAATTTAAAAAATTTCATACAGAAGAACTCATATGTATGACGAACGATACACTACTCGACATGTTGCTCCTCACTCCCACTTTAGTTTACTTAGAATATGAAAAGAAGACACTACTACATATAGATAATTGATACCAATATATCTTACCATCTAATAGTTCCTCCAAGAAGCTACATTAAAACTATTGTTGAGATATTATTCTAACATAATTTAATAAGGCAGCTCTTATTGTATGGGCTGTATGAGATATAGAGGTAGCGTGAATTGGTCAGGATTTAGTATATAAAAGGGATGATCTTATTATTCCTATCCATAATTCTTATTTAAGTTATATAGATAAAAGGGGAACATGTAATTATATCCAGTCCATATATAATGTCTGTGCCACCTATAAACATAAAACCTCTTGAGTAGAATATTC
This sequence comes from Jamesozyma piceae, assembly GCA_030674245.1. Lineage (NCBI taxonomy): Eukaryota > Fungi > Ascomycota > Saccharomycetes > Saccharomycetales > Saccharomycetaceae > Jamesozyma > Jamesozyma piceae. The sequence continues at coordinate 29,555 of JAJLYB010000122.1, forward strand.
TGCTACTAATCCAACACAAAATACAATCTTACAAATAAAAATACTAAAACCAAGGAAATAAGTTCAATAGTTACAATATTTAATATGTTACCAAGTACTTGGTAAGCTGTAACTATAATTACATTTTCCTTCTCCTTCTTAGGAAATTGAATTTTTGACCAGCTAGAGGCATAATCTAGATATCATAGTAAACACTAAGCCTTGAAACTTGAGATGCAGAGACATTGAAAAGAATATTATATATGGTGTACTAATATTATTACTAATTTTCTGGCTAATATTGTTGTTGGATTTACAGGTTGACTCACTTCTTTGTTGGGGTTAGTTATATTTAAACGTAGGATAACCAGTATCCCACTTGATATTTACTACGTATGATTGGTTTATATTTCGCAATTAAGTCTCAAAAAGTTATTGAACAGTGCTGTAATCTGTGTGGGCTAGCTAAAAATTTTTTTATCTGCAGAACAGTCATTTAACATCTTTCAACTTATCTAAAGACAGGCATACGGATATGCCTCACTGATGGTAGGGTTATAACGCTCTCGTGGATTATTTTTGATACCTTGTTTAATCTATTACATTTTTTCCAACTAATACTAATGCATCTGGTGGGATTTTACAATAATTGTTGCAATCAAAATAGGTGGAAGAAGAATAAAACAGATATTACTATCATCCACATATCATAGTATAACTTAATGGGCTATATCAATATTCTTCTTAGTAAGTACCTTATTTATTCTTTTAATTGCAAGTCCAATTATACTTTTAATAATAGTTTAACTTCGAAGAAAGTGTGTGACATGTTTTCGCACTGTTTAGTCTACTTGGTTATTTTGAGCGATACGTAGTCTTCTGTGGCCATCCTATTATAAAAACATAAATTTGACGTAATTAGAAACAGCTGTATCAAATTCAAAATCATTAAATTATCACTTCGTAGCATTAAGTGTGCCTTGCATTCCATGTTCCAACTAGAATATTGTTTCAAAGATTTAAAATATTCATAGTATATATTAGACAGAGAAATGCACCGCGATTTTCAGTGATATTTTCTCAAAGAATTGAGAGAGAAGAAAACAAAACATCGGCGAAAGACGATTTTCTACTCAATGATGAGCAAATTCAAATTACATATTCAATAATATAATATGAAGTCAAATGAAATCAAAACGTTGAATATATATCTACCTTTGATAGCTTCTGTTACATACTATATGGAAGGTATATTCAATCAAGATATAGCAGTTTGAATTATACTTGTATTAAGATTAGAGCAAAGAACTGAATCCTCACGACTATAACTGACAATAGTATAGATGAACTACCAAGCTGCATAAACACGTCATTTGAATGTGCTTGTATATATTAACAAAAATCGGAAGATCCTAGAGTATTTATATCCAGTGGAAAGCAAACCATGAATAATCAGTGCATAAATCCCCGATTGATTGAACACCAAGCTTACTAACCGTTTTATGATAAAATTTAAGTTCCAAACAGGTACTTGGAAGGTTATATATCAACAAAAGTTACAAATATTGAAATGTGAATGGATAAGCATGTTTTAACGTTCAAAATATTCAGTTACAACACTGTTAGCAATACCTTACACCAGCAAAATGTAAACGAATAACTACCCTCTCTTAAGAGTCAAACGGGGTACAAATTAAAAACCAACAGATTTTATGAAGCTTTGATTGGTAAATAATATAGTAGTCGACTAGGGGTTAAAGAGTACATAAACATAATTGTTACCCAATTACAACGTTTCTTTATAGAATGTAGAAACAAATCATTCTTAATTAATCAACCCACTTGTACTTCTGTGCACTCATTTACTCGCTGGATGTAAAAACGAAGTTCAAGAAATAGTGTACTGTGGATTACACTCCACGTTATCGGTTATTAGCTCAGAAACTGTGTACACAGCAGTATGTAATAAATTCCAGTCATGATCCAATAGAATGTTGAATACTTTGTTTTCTTTCCATATGTTGCGGGGTATAAGGAAATGACCCTCTTACTTGGGACAGAAATAGGGATCTGGACCAACTGTTCTTTACACTTCTGTAGTTTCCTATTTCGGCTGTTTCTTTCTCCTACGCGAACTGCACAGTTCCTTTTGTACGTTGATTTTAGAGATCAAGCTTACAAAATCAACACACAATCTTCGGAGAACAACAAATAAACCACAAAACAAGAAATCTTGAGCAACAGCAAGGGTTCTCCACGGTATTCCTGCAGTCGGCAATCGAAAATTGCTTTTTTATACACAACGGTATCTTGGGTTTATTTCCCTAAACGTGTAATTTACAATTTCGGTTAAACATGCAGATTTGTTTATCTGAAAAACAAAAGGGAATGAATTATCCACACAACTTTATATTACCAAGCAAATACAAATTGCTTATGGTGCTTACCATGAGATAAAATCATATTAGGTTTACTCCAAAAACATTTCAAGACTATACTAAAATTATCTTTGTGCCGCACATATTCGATTGAATGAACATAGTATTTTGACCTGACCTAAATTTACTTACAAATTTCTTACAGGGAGGTTCTCTGGTTATTGTTTCCTTGATCCACTTAACAAAATGTTTCTCCTCCTCCCTCAAGTATTCAATCGTACGCAAGTCTTTACAAAATAACCACCAGAAATGCGACTATTGATGAAATACTCCTTCTTTTCAATAATCTCTTACCCCATTATCAGATTTCCTAAACAATACTTGAATTGACTTATACACGCACATATGCTTCTTAGATATGTACTTCCATAGACCTGGTATTTCAAGTGGGATTACCCAGCTAACCTTAAACAATATTTACTATCGCGGTATGGTACTGTGGATAAGCATATCGGTGAAAACTATGCACGTAGATTCTATGTTTCCTTCTGGTTATCAGGGAATTGGAAGCCAGATAATATGGAGGAAGGTAGTGTATACTCTGGAGGAAGGTAGTGTATACTCTGGAGACAAGACTGTCCAATATTCAAAGATCACTGTAGAATTGACTGCATATTTCACTCTTATAATTAGCAGGGTCCACCAATTTCATTTAACAAATCCTGATTTTTCCAATCTGGTTTTGGAAATTCTTCTAATTTTCCATGTACTAACTGTGATATTCAAATTTTAATAAACAGAGATAACATTACCATAAAATCATTTTCTGTTGAATTTTATAAATCTACTATAATTATAAAACTAATAGCTGATATAAGATGCTCGTTCAAATTCATCTGATCAAATAAATGAAATGAGAAAGCAAATGCTCTTGAACTTTCTTTTATTGGTCCAGATGGTATATATAACCATAATACTAACTTTGACGCTGATATCCTTCCATTTTTTTCTTTTTGTGAATATCGTCTCCAATAGTCACTTACATTGCTAGTTATATTAAGAAGACTGCTGTATTGCCGCTATTTATTTCTCAATATATATTAGTGAAAATAAAATTATTCCAGTCACAGTAACTTACGCTGTTACAACCCCGATATTAGATATTACAACTATTACAACTAGTTCCACAGAAGATGATGTGGTAGGAGAAACTGCTATTTTTGCTATTCTAACAACATTTATTAGTTAATATAATATTTTAACAACTCCGGCTGTTTATGTCGTTGAAACCCCAAAGTCAGGACTTGTCAGGAAAAGGCGGTGCAACATCATAAGAACATAAGAAGTTTTTCACTTTAAACTTGTTTTTCTCCTTCGATAAGTTAATAGGTTTCACAAAAAAACAAAAAGGAAAAAAAATAAGTTAAGCTTGTATCAAGAACAACGATATCTGATATCTTATTCCAGTTTTTTCGGCTATGTCGCAGTGCAATTACACCCAAAATTTGTAGAACGAATAATATTTTTGTTTTTCACGTTTTGATGCCGTTCAGGAAAAAGAAAACTTCGTAGCAGTAAGAAAACAGCGTGCTTGAATCAATGCTTGGATAAAGATTAAAAAGTTACTTTATCTGGATCCTACATTCAACACGGGGAAAAATGCATAACATTGCTACACTTTAATAACAAAGGTTATCTATCGTTGAACAGAAGATGAACTTCCTATTTCAAGTATTTCCTACTTGGTATTACTAACAGCAGTATTTATATTCATCTCTCTATGGTAGTAACTGTATTCTACAAACCCCTCATCTTCTTTCCAGGCAAGTTTATAGCAATGTTTGCATCTTAGAAGAAGTTAATGCAGAGATCCATTCTCGATAACAAATATCAGTATCAGTACATAAAAATATTTGTTAATTTATTTTATCACGCTAAGCAAAATGTAATTACTACAAATAAAAACCAAAAACCGGAGAGGAGGTAATACAAACACGAGTGCACTGGTTAGAGTCTAAAATTTTGTACTTGGCATACGCAGTTTACTGTAGTTTGTTAGTATAAACAGAAAGACAAATATACTGAATTATACTATCACCTAGTTCCTTCTCATATGAAATTTCTATTTTTGGCTATTTGGCTATGCTGACTTGGTGTCCAATCCATTTAGTTTTTTTTCTAAACTTCCTTAAACAGTTTTGCCTAAGAAATATCAGAGTTAAACTACCAAATGTTCTAGTAACTTAGATATTAAATTCTTTTGAAATATTCTTCATCAATTTCCAATTAATATATATAAACGTCAAGAATTCACATCATTAAATGTACAGTGAACTCATTCTAACTGTAATTATTTCTTGACAATTTTTTTAATTTATCAAAGCAAAATTCCATCAATTATATAGAAAAAATATGCTATATAATAGTATGTTATTAAAGAAGATTTTACTCTTCATTCCATTGATTACTGCACTGGTTTCAGCCCAGGCCCAGCCTAGGTACAATCAAAAAAATATATGTAGACCATCAGGCGAGCCTACTGCTGGTTTCAAAGTTAGATTCTTCCATTACATCTATCCAGACTACGGTTCTAAGTTTGACCAAAAAAAGTATTTAATGTCAGAATATAACTTTGAAAAAAATTATATCACAACAACTAATGGTGTAACAGATGTTAATTTCAGTAGGAAAATGGCATCAGATATTATTGTTAATGGTAACTTATACGGTGTTGACATTACTGTCTCAAATTTCACTATGGAATTTACTGGTTACTTTATTCCTCCAATTTCAGGTAATTATAAATTTGTACTTTCAGACACCGATAACTCGGCACTAGTTTTCTTTGCCAATTTTGGAACTTTTGAATGTTGTAAAAAAGGACCACAAATTCCAGTTCCTGATACTGATGTTACATTAATCGCCTTGAATCAAATGAATGATCCAGGTGCTAGTACATATTCTTCCCACGAATTAGAAGCTGGTTTAGCTTATCCAATAAGACTTACGTATATCAATGTTATCGGTGACGCTGGATTGGGTTTCAGTTATATCAACCCTGACGGTAAAAAGTCTCACGACTTCAGTTCAGTGGTATTCGATTATCCAAATGAAGAAGAAAATTGCATAATATATAAAGAGACTACTACCACAAGTTATACCCTGGGTGAGGTTGAAGCTACTACAACATATTCTACCATTATTACTACTTATACTGGTGAGGATAAAGGTGTTACAACTGAAACTACATTTTTAGTTAAAACACCAAGGTCTCACTTTGAGACTACCACTGAAACTACACAGCTTGGTGATGCTGATACGACAACTACAGTTTCTACCATTCTTACAACATACACTGGTGAAGATGATATTATTACAACAGAAACGACCTATGTTGTGGAATCTCCAAGGGATAAATTTGAGTCTACAACGACTACTTTCACACAAGATGATAATATCGAAGAAGAAACTACTATTTCTACTATTCTAACTACATATACTGGTGAAGATGATATTGTCACAACTGAAACGACTTATATTATTGCCACTCCAAAATCAGATGTCGAGACTGAAACCACCACATTTACATTTGGTGAAGATGATTCTACGACTACAATTTCAACTGTCGTGACAACATACACTGGTGAAGATAAAATTGTGACAACGGAAACTATTTATATTGTTGCTACTCCAAGATCTCAAACTGAGGCTACTACTGAGACCACGAAGTTTGGTGATGCTGATACTACAACCACAGTTTCTACAATTGTTACGACATTCACTGGTGAGGATGATATTGTTAC
>JAJLYB010000123.1:0-35491 GCA_030674245.1 Jamesozyma piceae
ATATGAAATAGTATCAATCGAAATGATAAACATATATTATATATTATTACTACTTTTATATATCTTAGGATAAAAAGAGTAGAGAACTATTTTAGAATTTATATAGAGTAAGATAACTTACATATATCATTCAATATGATCAAAAACCAAGAATCTTTAATCAATTCGGATTCAATCGAGTGTTCAAAAGAACAACAAAATCTAAGTAAGAATGTTATGAACGTGAACACTTGATTTTTATAACATAAATATTTTATATAAAAGAGCGACGAGCGACAGCGCACGTCTTACTCTTTATTTATCGGTCTGAAGAAGACATACAACTCTTATATTAAACTTTCTCTTAGGTTAGTTGTAGTAGTTAACAATAATTAAAGGTTAGTTGAATTGTTATTCTTCTTGATTAATGATTATTGTAATCTATTAATCGTGGTTATTGATGAATCTTCTGATAGTAGTCTTCAACTGAAAACTGGAAAGAATTTGAGAGAATGATTTTAATTCGTCTCACAACCTATTTATATACTTTTTTAATTTATTTAGCATGAATACATTTTATGAATGTAACATGATACCTCCTTTAGATTCCCTGCAGAAGAATACTAATGGATGGTTTACAAGAGAGTAACATTAGAATGCGTGACGCCCGGTTCATTAAGTCGTTCGTCCTACATTCTTCTGAAACCCAAATATCAGAGTCAGTTCATTAAGCTGGCCTCTCCTATTTCTAAAATAAGTAATAACTTATTCGACTTATATAGGATGGTCATACATTGTCATGATGCCATCTAACGTCACCTCTAAGGATGCGTATAATAATAGTAATAATAATACACAGCATTGTACAACGTCTAGGGCATAATACAACATATCTTTGGATGAGGGAAGTATTTAATAATTGCACAACATTGTTCTTCTTCAACGTCTAGGGCATAATAATAATAATAATAATAATAATAATAATAATAATAATAATAATAGTACTAACCAGCATTGTCTGAGACAATGTCTGGCAAAACATGTTTCAGCTATAGTTGAATAAAGCCACCACATTTAATTTAAATTGGTTTTCCTTTTTAGGAAATACCATGGAGATATTAATGTGTGACCTTTCACACTCTCCAACGATCCGCAACAACTACGTTGTCGTTGGATTTAATAATTCTCGAAACATTAGTGTCAATTCTGTAGTTACTCTACAGTTAGTTTAGCTAGTCTTAACCACGATCCTGGTATAAGACAACTCTTCATAATAAAGGTCAAATACAATGAGACTTAGTTATATCGATAGCTCTTTTCATCTACTATTCGAATATGGTTAATTGATTATAATACGATTGATTTTTATGATTTTTAAAAGGCGTTTTAACGCTAACAATGTTACAATTTTGTGTTGTTTGAGATAATTTTATAAAATATAAAATTTAGAGGAAAAATACAAATACAATAAGCTAGTCTACGTCTACATGTCAAGTTATGCAATTGTCCAAGGTTTGGACTTTATAGATAGCTTAACTATGAATATATGCGTAATACTATTTAGCGTCATCTTAACTACGGACGCGCACCTAAAATTTTCATATAGAAAAATTCATATATAAGATGAGCAACACGTCTCTCGACATATTGCTCTTCACTACTATCTTACTTTACTTACAATATATAAGAAAGATAGACGACTATATATGCTGGAATATTAACCAACAATAAGTTGATATTACAAGATTAAGATAGAATAAGTAATATTTCGTATCTTCAGTTCATCTGTTAACAGTATTTACACTCATTTAGTTTTTGATTTAGTTTTTCACAAGTTTGCGCGTGGTAAAAACGAAACAAGAAAATTATGAGAAACAGAAAAGAATAAATATATTAAATAAGGATACATATTATATAAAGTTTATAGCTTAAAAACACCAATCCAGTTATACTATAATAATGTATAGTTCCAAGTCTTTATTATCTTTAGCTAAACAGTACTGGTTAATATTGTTTTCTAAATAATTTTTTTATTTTAAATAACTATTATTTTATAATAAACCGAACTTTTATGCAAATATTATAAGTAGTAAAGTATATTTACTTCTTTTTTTAACCTTAATATATTTCGACATACACTGACTTGTTATGATAGATTCAAATAACATTCGATATTCTAAAAATGTGAATGCCTCTAAACGATACTGACACCAAAATAAGAATAATGAGACTAAACCTTAGTGGATATTCTATGTTTAAAAAATAAAATTTTAAAATCATGGAATTGGTTAGTCTAAATATATTTTTATTAATATCTAAATAATATTATAATTAATATACAGTGGCAAAATGGCTTTTAAAACATATTGAAAAGACTAGTAGGTATAACAGCCACCCCAAATATAGAACAATTCAATAAATAAATAAAGTATTAGTTACCATTTTATATAGGATTAGAAAGTTATAGAAAAGAATTTTCAACGTTCCATAAATAATGATATCTTAATTTTAGATAAATTTTAGAAAAACATTTCAAGCTCTTCTATATCAGAAATTCGTTTTTTTGCTAGGGTTTTTTAAGTTCTATATTAAGCATAAAAAAGTTTATCTCAATAATATACCTTCATTAGAAAGAAAACAGTTTGTTATCAAAAGGCATTTCAAAAGTCAATATAAATTCGTTATTAGAAATTTTATGACTTAAGACAGCTTAAAATATACTAAGAAAACAGCATATATCTTAAAAAGGTATTGATAAAAAAAATACTCAATACAGAACATTAAAATTATATAAATGATGAAATTGGAGATATGATACAAAATAGAGTCAGAAGGCAGCATATGAAGAGTAATATTCACATTAAATTGAACACTAATTTACAAATTTCCTATAAAAGATAACACTCTATATAATCTATCAATCTATTTATCAACTCCTCACAACCAAAGAGTATCGGTCAGGCAAAAACATTCCGAACAGTTCGTATACATATATTAATCTAATTATTAACTATTTATCCCTTCAATAATTTATTTTTTACCTAAAAGTCGTATTTTATTTTAAACAATATCTCGCGCCGGATAACAATAATACAAAAAGGTGGCAAAACAATGTCATTTTAATGAGGAAAGCAATGATGATTTAAAGCACTTGTAGTTTTGGAACATACATAATAAGCTAAATAGTATTCTATAAGAGTAAATGAAAGATTTTTAAGATATTTGATATTAATAATAATTTGGACTGTACAGAAAATTAAACTCTCATAAATATTCATAACACTGTATATTACACTTCAGCATAGGCACTCCAATAACGCTGCATTAAACAATAGGCATTCGTTGTTTTATTATTTGTTTAAATCCATATTTGGCACACATTTATCCAAATTTATACAAACATATCAAATATTTACTCCATACTATCTCGACCCCAAAACAATAACTACCTAAGCCGCACACACACATATATATACTCACACAATCATACCCAATTACCTGACCTGACGCATCTAAAGACATATAAATTCAACAAATGAGAGATTCAAATTATCGATCAGTGATTTCAAATAAACCTGTAATAACCATAACTTCAACAATTTATGATCGAAGAGCCTTAGATGTAAATTCAAATATTCCATTAATCAATTCCCTTAATCACTTAACATATCTAACATCAAATTCTGCAAAGATCCGCGAAACTATAGCAGATGATGGTGCACTGGAAAGATTAGTGTCTATCTTACACAATTGCCGTTTTCCTTTGTATGCAGCTGATATCATAGATAATTCCACTTTTAATGTTACAGATAATTGTCTCGCATCCAGAGTTTACCGACAAAAGTTACTAGCATTAAGTGCTTGGAAGTGGACACTAGCTTTCCAATGTCTGGTATTAACAGGCACAAGGGGGACAGAAACTATAAGGAAGTCAGTTGTTTCAGCTGGTGTAATACCACTATTAGCTACAGTCTTGGACAACTACTTTCTATATTATAATAACTATGATTTAATTAATGATGAGCAGCTACCTTTTAATTTTTCAGAAATTGATATAAAAAATGGATTTTATTCCCATTTTAGGGTTAATGCACAAGAAGATTATATGGAGTTTCTCCACGATGTTTTAGGAACTGAGATTTTTCAAATGAAAGAAGACACCGAATTTTTAAATGAAATGTTACTCAAACCTACAGCAACCACTCCTACAGACTTTAGTGATATGTTCAAAAAGTATGCACTAACTAGGGAAAATACATTTAAAAAGTCAAATTCAGATAACGACGATCCTTTTTCTATTGATTCGGATGAGGTACCTTCTATTCCAGAACCTCGTAGGTTTTTCTTAGGAAGAATCATCCCAAAACAGGATGATGTTATTTGGTCATTACAGCTATTAGCGTTTATTTCCAAATATACATACATGAAATCACAGTTACAAGAGGTTGAACTGGTAGAATCTATGTCATTTCGGGCTATCATTGACCGTTTAAGACAAAGGTTGTGTAGAAAAAAGAACCAAGTATACCCGTCTCTTTTCTTCAAATCTTCGTATGTTGAAAATGTAACATTTGTAGACCCATTTAGGATAGTAACACCTGAGAAAGAAAATGAAACATTTACAAATATATGGGAAAAGCGGTCTGAAAAAGGTAAGTTAGAACTTAACGGATTAAAAAGTCTTCATAATGAAAATACCGATATCGAAGATAAAGATATCCATAATGGAAGTCAACCTTCTGTTGACGAGTTAAATGACCCCTTCTTGGCAGAATTAAAACAAGTTGCTGTAATATGCGAAAAATTTACAGAAGGAAAAGTTAAAAACCATAAATGCTCTACATTGAATCCATATTCTCATTATAATTTTAAATATAAAGAAAACTTTGACAGCTGGACTTCGTTGAAAGTCAATGAAAATACTACAAAATTTAGGAGAAAAACTGAAGAAAAGCTATCTAAAATGCTTACAGAAAAGTGGAACTATAATACTATGTCGAAAGAACTCAGTGAAGAATCTTGGAAGTCGACTCAATCAAGAAGGTATCTAAATCTTTTTTCTTTAGTTGAAAGATATACTGTCAAAATAGAAAACCCGCATGATGTTATTTATTGGAGTTCTGTGATCATGAGAAACTCTTGTAGAAAAAATGAAATTACGGGGGTACGACAATGTGCAAACTTTTCATGTGGTAAATGGGAAGAATATCCTAGACAGTTTGCGAAATGTCGTCGCTGCAAGCGTACAAAATATTGTTCGAGAAAATGTCAATTAAAGGCATGGACATATCATAGATATTGGTGTCACGAAGCTAGTTCAAGCTCAAAAACAACATCTACACACAGTGAAGCTAACACCCCTAACGGTACTGATTCTTCAAGCAATACAGGCAATAATGCTGCTTCAAGAGTCTCAAGAAGTATTGCTGCAGAAATAGGTGGTTTAAGTACAACGAGAGAGAATGAAAATGAAAATATTCATAATAGTAATAGCAGTTTTAATGAAAATAGCAATGATATTAATAATAATAGTATCCCTGAAGTTAGTCCGATTATTGAAAACTTGACTGGACAATTTGATGAAAATATTTCCAATGATACTAGTAACCAAGGTGCTACTGATTCTGGGACCATACAACAAACAAACATTTAAAATTAATTCATTGACGTTTTTTTTATCTTTTTTATTCAACATTTTCAGTTCTTTAATTTTGCACCTTTATTACGTTTTAATTTGATTATCAATGTAACATAACCTAGTCATACATATATTCCGGTGTGAATACATAAATATATAATATATAACTTCAGTTTTTTATTATTAAGAAAAACAGGATAAAATCATTTTGTTATTTTAAATTATGTCTAAATAAAATTTAATAAACGTATAGAAAGAAAAATATATTTCCAAAATTGCAGTATAATCTAACTTGCAATTCAAGGAAGAAAACCAACCTCTAGGGGGATTTGTTGAAAAAAAATTCAACCCTTTTATAGTATTACTTACTATCAACGACAGATACACATGCAGGTGGTTCGGGGAATAATTCAATATCAACATTTGCTTTATTTTTCAAAAAATTTATCTTATCAAAAAATGTTTTACTCAACGAATAATTGATCTCATTGTACCTTTGAATTACAGTGAAGAATGACCAACGCAAGAACATTATATACATTTTAAAAAAGGTAAAATTTGGCCACAGTGTATCACTAAATTCAACAGTAGCGTTTTCATGACTTTGCCACAACATATAATCCGAGAGTCTTCTATGACCACTTGTTCTTATTAGAAGATCACATTTGTTTGAAAATTTTTCCAGATACATACTCTTTGTCAGGTCTTGCACGTTAATATCTCTGCGATTTAATTTCTTATTAACTTTATTTCCAATATTGGCACGCATAGCTTGGCATATATCATTTCTTGATGTATAAGCGAAACAAACATAAAGTGTAAATTCTTTACCTTCTTTAATTGTTTCTTCTGCTTTTCTAATTCTTTCACGAACATCCTCTGAAAGTAGCGACTCATCACCAATAATTTTTAATCTGGACCCATACAAAGGGTCCTTAAAATCATTTGCTCTTCGGTTAAATTCGTCCAAGTTTGCTTTGAATAGTTCCATTAATGCATCAACTTCCTCTTTTGGTCTCTTGAAATTCTCAATAGAAAAAGCATAAGCGCTAACACACTTCACACCGATCTTTTTGCAAATATAAACTAATGTTAATAATGTTATACCACCCGCTTCATGTCCTTTTTTAAGTGGCATGTTTTTAGATTTTGCATAGCGTCTATTACCGTCCATAATAAAGGAGACATGTTCTGGAACAGGTCCCACACTAAGGGTGTATATTAAGGTATTCTGCGCCTGTTTGTGTAACCAAATCATGAGTCTAAAAGACATTAGATATCCAGTTCCAGTATGAACAAAAGACATTAAAATGTGAATTATCCATTTGGGAATTGCAATAATATGAAAATATAACCATAAAAGTGGGGAATTAAAGTTTCTTAATAAAGATGAAGCCATTGTGGTTTGATAGTATTAAACTACTTTCAATTCAAGCATAGTTAAAATTTAAAATTCGAAATATGTTTACACCAACTCCCAAGTGCATTTTTCCTCCTTTTTATATGTGTTATTTGGTTGCTTTCAGATTTGAATCAACTTCGGCGGTAAAATCGATTTCCAATTTAGGACACGGATCAATGGGTGGGTGCCACGTTAACCGAACAAACATCAAATAAAGTTTCTTCAGGAAAATCGGCAAAAGATGGAGAAATTATTAATTACGTTAAAAATGATATATGTATATATGTGTGTATAAATGTATATATGGGGATGAGATAGTGCATTATATATCCATATTCACAAATGTAAATGATATATAGAGGAAAGAAAGAAAAAAACTTAGAAACTTATTACCTGAAACTGTTTAGAATGTTTCCACAATCAGCACAATAATATCCTGTTTCTATTCCTGACCGATTTTTGGATATTGGTTCAAATTTGGAACCATTACAAACACCACATTTTAATCCTGGAGGTAATGCTATTGAATTAAATGTTGGTAGATCTAAGCTGATTGGAGAAGAAATAGTTTGTTCTGGCATTAATGGCAGACCAGGTCCGTTGACTTTTAGTTTTGAATTTGGCGCTCCATTAACATATGGAGTACTAGGATTACTTGAAGGTGTTGATTTGACCGACGCCCTTTGATACGTGCTCATGCTTGGACGACATAACGTGGAATTAGTGGCACTGTTTAAAAAATTATTTAAATTCGTTATATTAGTTAACGACCTTGCTCTTTTCATATTAGTATCACTCCTTGTTTCCTTGCCATTCAAGGAATGAAGTGAGCCAGTACTGCCACATTTTTTCTTCATTTCATGCTTGTGTTCTTGCAACTTTCTAAGAACCCTCTTCCTAATTACTGTTGGTATATCAGCCCTAAATATACGAATTGTACCGGTGTTATCTGTACTTACCATAATAGTTCCAATTGCATCCACTACATCAACAGTTCCAGGAAAAGACATACTGTTTGCAACAGTACTCGAACTGGAAGATGCAGATATGGATGTTCTCGGTTTACCATTGGTAGTACACGGTGTATCATTATTACTAGAAGAAGGTAATAAAGCATTGTTTACATTGCTACCATCGATAGGATTCTTCTGTCCTACGACATCTAAGTTATCACCTTCTTTGGAAAATTCTAAGGCAAGCTCACAAATAAAATCACTTGATAATGATAACGTTTTTGATGTCTCTGGAGGGGCCATTAAAACTGTGCTCACAGGATGTGCATGTGCATGGAATGTTACGTACTCTTTATTTTTAATCACACCGTGATTACAGGTTGAATGGTGGTGATGGTGAGGATGCATCAATGTTGACAATACCGAATGACGATGCTTGTTATTTGTAGGAGTTGAAATAGTATCATTACTATGCATGAAATCTTCATTCAAATTCAAATCTGCGAGGCCGATATTTGAAATATCATCGTCCGTGGTACTGCATTTATTACTGCTAAAACTTGATGTTCTGCTTATAGACTTGCTGAATAAATTCCTAAAACTTCCAGAACGTGTCAAGGATCTTTTTGGTCTGGGCTTTTTGGTATCATTAGTTTCAGTTTCCATAGAGGATTTTAACTTCCAACAGTATATCCAATTATCATCACTTCCACTAAGAACAATAGGTACATAATATGATGTGTATAGTTGCGCCTCAAGCGTTGATGCTCCACTATGGAACCCCCTTAAGATCTCTAATAATTTCTTGGAACCAAGTTCAAATATTCGGATTCTTGAATCATTTGAAGTTATCATTAATCTAAGTGATTTATCATTTGGTGAATAAAAACATTTTAGTCCAGTAACTCTTGGACCATGATGGATTTTAGAATACTCACTTGGGAAAATAATTTTCGAAGGTCCATTGTGAGTCGCTTTATCAGTTACATGAAATGATGATAATGGCTCAAGACCTTCAGTTAATAATATGAAAATATAACCATTGAAAGTTCCTATAATTGTATATTTTGCATCATTTGGAGAGAGTGTAATTGATGTTATTAAATCCTGACAGTCAAATTCATAGGAGACGACATTATCCACTATTGACCATAGCCTACATTTATGATCTAAACATCCACTTATGAAAAATCGATCATCTAATGGATGAAACTTTGCAGATGTAACAAAATCAGGATGTTGGAATGTCTTCAGTGAGGATTTTCTTTCAGGGTGCCAAAGTTTAACTGTTTTGTCCATTGACGATGTTATTATAAAATTGTTTTTAGACCAGTCTAGGTCTAGTACATCTTGTGTATGTTCCTTAAATACTTTGAAGGGGTGTGGATGAAATACCGGGGCATATAAATTTAGAGAATCGTTCATCGTCTCATATTTTTCCACGATAGAATCCATCAGTGCACCTGATGCCATATTCGATGAAATTTTTGATACCTGATCCTTCAATCTATTTTTTTTGGCCAGTGTTTCATTATTTGATTCAATGGTTGAATCTAATTCCCATCTTTCGATGGGTGAACTTATAACTTTCCATATTCTCATAACACCGTTTTTGCTTCCAGTGGCCATATATTTCCCATCTAGACTGAACTGGGTTGTCCATATTGCTTTTGAGGATGCTGATGCATGGACATCATGTTTCTTTGTACTCGTTGTGGATGTATTTGGATAATCATTGTCTGTAATCTGCAATTCTTGTGCGAGAAATAACCTCCTGAATTGTTTAATGTTTTTTGTTCTTTTCAATAGCTTAATATATTTTGGTTCTTTTAAATACGTCTCGAATTGTTCGATATCAATGGAATTGAACAACGATGGGGTATGTTTATATATATTATTTGAGGTACCTCTATGTAAATGTTCTTTAACAATTGACAATAATTCTTTTGAATCTTTTTGTGGTCCATTTTCCTTATTATTCGCATTTTTGTTTGGGGATGCATTGGTGTAAGTTCCACTTATAGATCTAGCCATTTTAAACTGTAAAGGTTTTATATCTGCAGAAAATTCTGATTTATGCGTTTTTGATTCTGGTAGATCTTCATATGAAATTGACGGGCTATCCAAGACAACATTATCTATTAGGTCACTCTGTGTTTCATCTGAATCATGATTAAGAGCCTCATGCGTAAAGTGTTTTCCCATTTTATTTAAATCTTTAACGAATGTATATTATTACAGTTAGGTTACTTCGATGGATTAAATATCTATAGTTTCCTAGTGATTTCAAAAAATGTAAATCAAGCCTTTGGAAATAAGTTAACTGGATACAAAATTTGGATCTACTTGTTGCTGTGGGTATGAAATATTGTGAATGAATTCTAACGGAGAGATTTCTAAGTTTCTGATTCTGATTTTTTATCCTGATCTATGGGTATATCAATAAATATATAAATAATATTTCTTCCAAATCAAAGATGAGAAAATTATATCAGAACACCTGTTTCTTGGAGTAAACACTATAGGGAACGTGAAACTGAAATAAAAGAGATTCAGAAAACTATGTTAAATATGAACTAATTAGATCCAACAAATAGCTAGTTGATTCTTTTAATTTCGTTTGAAATCAAATGTTTCTTTGTTTCTGTTTGTTTTTTTCGACTATGATGGAATGATTTAATCTACGATCTATTTTCGTGTTCCACTTTAATATTTTATCTTAAATAAAAAATAAATCCCTTTATATTTAATTAGGATACAGAAAGAGCAAAGAATGTCAACTCTTACTATTATGCTGTTGTATATGACCTAGTGAAAATGTGTGGCAATAAATACGTTAGGTTTATTCGTGTTAGTTTAACTTAAATAATAAGCAAAGGCTTTATTTGTTCTTCTTCTCTAGTCTTGTCTTGTCTTGTCTTTGTAATATACGTACAGCAAAAGAAACCAAGCAGGAAACCAAGCAGGAAACCCTGGGATGTACTTGCTTATGAGATTATCTGAAATCCTTCTGGTATGAACAGTTCTCTACAGATACCTCGTTTCTATTCCACGGAAATCGTTCCCAGCTGTTTATACGAGGTGCGAGAAGGCCGAAAAATGCTTTAGAAACGTTTTACGGTGTTGTTGATGCAGGTGAAATTTGAGTTAAGCGGTTCGATGGGCACACAGAACAACCTTGGGTGTTGAAATACCTAACGGTGGCAAAATAAATATTCCAGCTGTAAAATGGTTGTGACAGCAAACAATAATGACAGAGAACAATGATTCTGTAATAACAATCCAAAAAAATGGGGGGAATTTTTCTTAAGTAATTGTATATGAAACTATTAAACCTTAATAATGTTGTTATTCAGTATTAAATAAAAGAGAGAAGGTGTGAAGATTTTGGGATTAGTAATTGTATTCAATACATGGAACTTCGAAAAATCATCTACATTTATAAGAAAGGAATTATATAAGCAATATTGAACAATCCAAAATATGTCAATAAATAGCCACGGAATTTAAATGTGATCCCAACAGTTTAAGGTTCTGACTAGATTATTCTATTCTGATAAATGTAGCAGTCCTCAGTCCCTTTTAAACAATACCTGTTATTGTAACTATATACATGGATTTCGGAAGGATATATATTATATTGGTAGGGCTTAAGTTTCCGTGGAAATTACATATTTTCCATATCAAACTTACCGACTGCACCTATTAATCGTTAGCTAGACGCTGTTAAAAAAGACGGAGCGGCTATAATCTAAACAAAGTCATCGGACGAAAAATAATCGCTTGCTTGGTGTCTCGGCTTTTATTACTACGCCCGCAGATCAGCACACTTCCTTATTTTAGTCAATGTCAAAGTTTGATTTTACAAAATAATTAGATCTCTATTAGAAACATAGATACAGAATAATAATTTGAATAGTTGTTTAAATTATGTGTATTTTTTCTTCTCATAATATTTATATATTTTCTAATGTGTTTTATTATGTACGGACTGTTGGTTCTTCAGTGCCAATAAATTCTTTGAATTTCAAGAATTTAACAACATCTGTTATCACTGGCTTTAAGAATTCTTCTGCAGTTTCACCATATTTAGATTTATCATCAGTGTATCTTTCGATATATAATCTGATTGTAGCCCCTGAAGAACCAGTACCTGATAATCTAACTACGACTCTTGCACCATTGCATAATTTAAAGTATAAACCTTGATGGGCTGAAACGGATCCGTCGAGATCAGTATACGAGAAATCGCCTACTTCAACGACTTTCCATTCTGGGTTAGTTGGGAATGTAGAATTAACCACGTTTGGTGTTTCGATATATTCCTTTAGATGATCAATAACTTTTCCTGCATTTTCAGTGGTTACATGTTCAAAATCATAACGAGTAAAGAAAGTACGTCCATACTTTGTCCAGAATTCTTCTTGAATTGTCTTAATGGAAGCTTCCTTTTCTGGATGGTCTTTGTTATATATGGCCAATAAATTCAACCACGCCATGATTGCCCAAATTCCATCCTTCTCCCTAACATGATTGGAGCCAGTGCCAAACGATTCTTCACCAGAAATTGATATCTTCTTTGCATCAAACAAAGCACAAAAAAACTTCCACCCAGTTGGAACCTCATAACACTGTAAGCCATGCTTAGCTGCAACTCTATCTAACGCACTCGATGTTGGGAAAGAACGTGCCAAACCATAAAGACCTTGCTTTGCGAAATATGGAATATCTTTAGCATATTCGGCAATAATGGCGACAGAATCACCCGGAGACACGAAAGCTGGACCATACCCATATATCATATTCCTGTCACCATCACCATCTGACGCAGCACCAAATTCAATTTTTTCACGGTCTACTCTATCAACTAAACCCTTTGCGTATGTTAAATTTGGATCTGGATGAATACCACCAAAATCTGGTTGTGGATGCCAGTTTTCCAATACTTGATCAGCTGGCAAACCCAATTCATCTACGAATATTGCCTTACCATATGGACCTGTAACACCATTCATACCATCAAATAATAGTTTCCAGTTATTAGTTTCGCGCTGTGTATCTACGAATTTCTTAATTAGATTAAAATCGAAGATTTCCTTCATAAGCGTAACATATGCTTTAGTAGTGTCAATGACATCAATTAAAAGAGGACCATATTTCTTATTCTTGCCAAGAGTTTTCAATTCTAATTCAGGAAAACCCTTAATTATTTTATACTCGGTTAAATTCTTTGAAATTTCCCAAATTCTATTTGTAAAAGATTCAGGTGCTGGTCCACCATTACCTAAATCATACTTAATACCCATATCATTTTTAGGGCCACCTGGATTATGAGAAGCAGTTAGAATAATACCACCTATGCATTCTTCTTCGTACGCTCTAATAATATGAGAAGCAGCAGGAGTCGATAATAGACCATTTTGACCGATCACCAATTTTTTCAATCCGTTAGCAGCGGCAATAGCGGCGATCTTATGTAATATCACATCGTTATAATATCTTCCATCACCACCAACAACAATCGTTGCACCTGCACAACCTTCAGGAATTGCTGAGAAGATTGATTGAATAAAATTTTCAACGTAGTTTGGTTCCTTTTCAAATACGGCAGTTTTTTTGCGTAAACCTGAAGTACCTGGTTTCTGATCTTGATATGCTGTAGTTGACACAGATTCTATTTTATACGACATTTTTAATTATAAAGTTTCTCTGTATTGTATTTTTTAATTAGCTTCCTTATGCGACTTTTTCAAGTGTTAAAGAGTTGAGTAAAGTTCTTTACGGTAGAGCAGAAAAGATACTGCTAGTGATAATATTAACGACTTATATACTTGTATTAAAATTAAATAATTTCATTAATCAAGTGATTCTAGGGAAAACTATTGAGGCAATTACATTTTAATAGTCTTCATTACCCCCTTATATTTTGGGCTATCGGTAGGGAATAATCTATCATTTGACATATTTTCCTGGTACTTCGATGTTTTAGGAACGTGCAAAATACCGAGAAACGGACTTGACTGTGGATGGTTCTTATATCATTGTCTTCTGTTCTCTGTGAGATTAGATGCTCTTCTCGGGTGAATTTCAAGTGTGGGGCCTGCGATTTGTTAGTTGGGTTTCGTACGCGCCCCGGTCCGGTCCAGCCCCTGATATTCACCTGTTTAAGCGTGTTGTCGGCCCTAATATGAGCAGGTCACAAGCAACGTGAAGTACTTTTGATCAAGATTATCTGGAATGTACCTGGAATACTCGATTATATAATTGGCATTTCAGTATATTTATAAATTATGTATATATAATTATGTATTAGTTACTTACACCAATGGAATTTTTTGAAATCTGTTCAGCTATTCTTATTTTTTACCCAAGGCTAACAAGTCAGCCAACGGTGGACCTTCTTTCGTTGCCATCAAGTTATTCTGTGTTTTCCTCTTTTCCTCATCGTTAGCCCAGCCTCTTTGTGTTGGTTCAACTTTCTTGATATTCAAAAGGCTGACAAGCTTAGTATTGTCTATCTTTTTATTGGCATAAGGAGTAATCTTATTCTTAATTGAGGTTTGAATATCTGGCGCAACAAATTCAGATTGTCTTTCAACGTATACTTGCTGTATATATTGTAAGAGCAATTGTTGTTGTCTATGTGCGGAAATAGAGACCAATTTTAACGGATCACTCTCGTATAGCATACCATCTTCATTCACATTGCTTGGTAATGGGAGAGTCGTGTCTGCAATACATTCTGCGTAGTGTTTATAATATATATCATCTGGGGTGGACGGAATTTCATCTGTATCCATTGAATCAACAAAATCGGACATTAAAGAGTCTATTTCTTTATCAGTGCTCTTATCGTTGGTATTTGGAAGCGGGTTTCCAGAAGTGGATTTCCTATCTATCAATTTTGGAAATGACGATATCCTTTCATCTTCTGCAAATGGTAGTCGATTCAAGACGAAGACTCTAACAGGGTCATGATTTCTATTTTCGCCATTTGTGATAGGTAAGGGCATTGTAGAGATAATTAATGGTGCTAATGCACACATTTGAATATCAGCCGATGCTTTACTGACATATCTTGCAATACCAACCTTTTCTTGTTTTAACAACACATCAACAAGGGCACTAAATGCCATTTTATCAGCCATTGATCCCAATCGGGTATCAGATAATATAAAAGTGGATTCTGAATTTAAATAATGTCTCGGCAATGAATCTTTCTGTACGAACCCTCTTATATCCAAACCGGGAAGTGTCTTTTGATAACTGTTATATACCAAGGTAGTCGGCAAAACAACATAATCAGTCCCGTATCTGTATGCTTTTGTTATAGAATTTTTTGAAACTGAAACTGGGGTATAATAACTATTATCTGATCCCTCGTCGCCTGCATCTTGTTTATCTTTCTTGTGTTGTAATGGCTCATGGATTTCATATTCTATACCAGTATTAACTGCAATAAAATCTGAACTATTAGCTTTAACGGTGTTATCTTGTTCTTGTTCTTTTGGTTGTTGCTTTATATATAATTTTCTGTTCATCTCATTGACTTGCTTTGTTGCTGGGTAACCTTCCACAGCTATGTTCAAGCAAAACGGATCACCATTTAATGAATTTTGAGGCTCCTTATTAATAATTGAATTCACATCTGCACCAAGTCTTAATTGACCGGTGAACACTCTTACTGGTTTGACTAAAGATGCCTTCGGTTCCGTAATGTCAGCTAATAAATCGTCTATCTTAAATATCATGGAGCCCGGGCATTTATTAATCAAATTAACCCAAGAATTGTGATACTTTTTTTCGTTATTGACCTCATTCATATTCGAGTCACTACAATCTACTAATATAAATCTTCCGTTGTATTCACTTAGCAGGTCATCGATTTCTTCGTCATTTAAATCCAACCCAGTTAAATCGTCTGTGAAACATATAATTTGTCTCAACATCCTTTTTGTATCAAAATGGTCTCTTATTCCCAAGCATGCTACTAAAATTGCTTTATCCATGGCATTTGAATTTTCTTCTGGATCGTTCATAATGGTGTCCAACCCATCTTCCTTTCTTAGGGACATTAGCGGGTTTATAACCTTGATCATACTTTCCGTTGTGACAGGAGAGACAAATTCTAAAATTTCGAATACATTCTCTATCTCAAGAGTATTTGATGTCAGTGTATAGTTTGATAAGTAGCAGTTTATCCAGTCAGTTTTTCTATTCTTTTTGCATTTTTCAAAGATAGAAAATTGCAAGTATGGTAATATCTTATTGATTTTGCCAGAGCCGATCATCCGTTGCGAGACATCTATAATAAATGAAGTACATTCTGCAGACATATTATATTGTGATGAATTATTTGACTTGGTCTGTTTGTTGTGCAAGTTGTTGTGTTTGCGAGTGTACGTCTTGTATTGAAACTTTATTTTTGAAATAAATATTGATCTTCATCGTTTCCAAAAAAAAAATACATTGTACACAGATAGATATACAATATAGGAATTACTGACTCAGAAGAAGACTAAGGCGGTTGGTCATACAAAGAAATGTATAAATATACCATTTACTTTAGACTTTATTAATGTTGCGATTGTTTAAAATATAACATAGCGACGACTACTAAGATTTCTGCTCAAATATAATCCAAGATCAGTAGGTCATTCTTGCTAATATTTTTTTCGCTGGTGAGTATTAACCAATTCAAATTACGAACTATACCTAGCTTATAAATATATATATATATATATTGAAGAATTCTTTTGTGACTGGGGCAAATGGCAAACTTACTTCCCCAACAACACCTGAATTGTACCAAGATAAAAGCCACAACTTTACGACATTTCTTGACCTTACTAAATGATTCTGATTAAGAATGTATGCATAATAGACTTCAAACCGATACATCCTTCCGTAGTGTAATTAATACAGTCTTCCAATCCAACCAACCGGCCTGCTCTCACCATCGAATATCTTGATAAACCAACTCTTCCTTATTGGTTTCTGATTCTGTTTGCAGTGTCTTTCGCGGCATCATCGACCACCAATTCAATTTTTTAGGGGAGTCTCATGTTTCACTTTGTATTCTGCCTGTCACATAGTTAGTTAATATGGCGTACTGAATGACGATTAGGTAACACAAACAAAGAGTGGCTGTGCCAGTAGGGTCAGTGTATCAGTAATAGTGTTTCCCCAATTTATTGTTGTTGAATGCATGTATTGGGATCTATTCCATGGAGAACGTTATTGGTGTGATCTATCTGTGGTGTGAAAACAGTATAAATACAGTGGTTTGGGTGCTAACCATTGATTTCTCTTGTCGATACTTTATATCTTCGGAATATATAATAACTATATAATCGTAATTATAACTACAACTACAACTACAATAATAAAATAATACTAAATATGTCAAGTTTATGGAAAGCATTCGACGTTTATGATAAGCGCAAACACTCAAAGGACGACCATATTTTGGTGGGTAACTATGCTAATGTCGGTACAAGTAATACAACATACGTATATGCACAAGAGTATCGTCCACCAAAAAAGTCTGCAAAGGCAGATGCGGATTTAACACAGATAGAAAGTAGTTCAAGGTCATCATCCATATCTGAAGAAGGCGGTAAAGTTATGAATACTAAATCTAACGTAGTCGACGTTTCGCACATTTCACAAGGAGAATTCGAAAAGATCCACAGTGGTCTAAGAAAGGGTGAGCCTAACAATAGAGTAAATTTTTAAGTAAAAAAGAACTGTTATGTTTAAACTAGTTTATGCTAGTCCACATACAGACACGTCTACACATCCCCCCGCATAAACACACACCTGCCTACATACATACATACATACATACCTCTATTTATACTTTTGTTTATTCTAACAATATACTTGGTTTCTCATTAATTTCACAGTGTTCTGTTCTGTGTTGCTTTGCCCTTCAAGCTCTTCACAACATAAGAGCCAACATCCTTCCATCCCCGAAACACCGGAACCGGCATCGCTCACACCAAATTTTGAATTTCTACACTCAAAAACTCCGGTGACTCACTGGAAATTTCTCATATTCTCTCAATTCCAAAACAATCAGTCACCCAGGTGAAAAAAAGTGAAAAATTTATATTGAAATCTGATTAGATACATGATATGATTTGGGAAATATGTATCATATCGTTTCTTGTATTTAAAGAGTCATTCTTATTCATTTTACATTGCTCTGGTTTCATATATTCTTGCCTGTTTGTTTTTATCTTAGCCTGTTATAATATATATTTCCATATATATACACACATATATATATACTTTTCACCATAGACAGACCAACGTCCCATTTAATCCTTTTCTTTCTTCTCTCTGTTGTTAGGATACATATATATATATATATATTATAGACGCAATTTCCAATTAGGTACTACTACAACTACTATATAACCAGCACACGCTTCATGTTAAAATCTACTATAGCGAAGCGTTCATACCACCAAATCGCTAAGTCAGCGTTTCGTCCTGCTACTTTAACTTTACGTTATTATACCTCATCAACACCCGTCACTCTTCATAGAACTACCACTAAATTCAAGAGACCTGAACCTGCCCTAAGTTTCAATGTCAAATCATCTTCTGCAGACTCTCTTTCATCATCAACATCTTCAGAATCAGGGGCATACCCAAACAAGATTAAAAAACTAAAAGAACAAGCAAACCTAGATAATTCCCTAGTAGGTCTTACCGGTGGTCAAATCTTCAATGAAATGATGAAAAGACACAACGTAGATACCGTATTCGGATACCCAGGTGGTGCAATTCTACCAGTATACGATGCTATCTACAATTCGGACAACTTCAGATTCGTCTTACCTAAGCATGAACAAGGTGCAGGTCATATGGCAGAAGGTTATGCTCGTGCTTCAGGTAAACCTGGTGTAGTCCTTGTAACTAGTGGTCCTGGTGCGACTAACGTCATCACCCCAATGGCTGATGCGTTAGCTGATGGTATTCCAATGGTTGTGTTCACAGGACAAGTCCCAACTACTGCAATCGGTACTGATGCTTTCCAAGAGGCTGATGTTATTGGTATTTCAAGATCTGCAACCAAATGGAACGTCATGGTTAAATCTGTCGACGAATTACCAACTAGAATCAACGAAGCGTTTGAAATCGCAATGAGTGGAAGACCTGGTCCTGTCCTAGTGGATTTGCCAAAGGATGTTACCGCTGCTATCCTAAGGGAAGCTATCCCAGTGAAGAGTGTCCTACCTTCTGATTCCCTACGCAAATCTTCCATGGGACAATTACAAGATACCTTCATTTTGAAGAGCATTAACAAAGCTGCAGATTTGATTAACTTGGCAAAGAAACCAGTTCTCTACGTAGGTGGAGGTATACTAAACCATGAGGATGGCCCAAAGTTACTAAAAGAACTAAGTGATCGTTCTCAAATCCCTGTCACAACAACATTGCATGGTCTCGGATCATTTGATCAAGAAGATCCAAAATCCTTGGACATGTTAGGTATGCATGGTAATGCAGCAGCAAACTTAGCAATCCAGGATGCAGATTTAATCATAGCTATTGGGGCTAGATTCGATGATCGTGTCACAGGGAATATCTCCAAGTTTGCTCCAGAGGCACAGAAAGCTGCTTTAGAGAATAGAGGTGGTATTATCCATTTCGAAATATCACCAAAAAACATTAATAAAGTTGTTGAGGCACAAATCGCTATTGAAGGGGATGCTACAAGAAATTTACAAAGCCTACTGCCAAAGATCTTCCCTGTCAAGGAACGTACTGAATGGTTTAAAAAGATTAATGAATGGAAACAAAAATACCCATATTCATATATGAAAGAAACCCCAGGCTCAAAGATCAAGCCACAAACTGTTATTTCCAAATTATCCAAGATTGCTAATGCATCCGGTAAAGATGTTATCGTCACCACAGGTGTTGGCCAACATCAAATGTGGGCGGCACAACACTGGACATGGAGACATCCACGTACCTTTATCACTTCTGGTGGGTTAGGTACTATGGGATATGGTCTTCCGGCAGCAATTGGTGCTCAAGTAGCCAAGCCAGATGCTCTTGTCATTGACATTGATGGGGATGCTTCATTTAATATGACATTAACAGAATTAAGTTCAGCAGTACAAGCTGGTACGCCAGTTAAAATTCTACTACTGAATAACGAAGAACAAGGTATGGTCACACAATGGCAATCTCTATTCTATGAAAACCGTTATTCTCATACACATCAATTGAATCCAGATTTTATGAAATTAGCTGTTGCTATGGGATTGAAGGGTTTCAGAGTTAAGAGACAAGAAGAATTAGACAACGCCCTACAAGAATTTGTCAGCACTGATGGTCCAGTATTATTAGAAGTTGAAGTGGAAAAGAAGGTGCCTGTCTTACCAATGGTCCCTGCTGGGAAGGGTTTAGATGAATTTATTAACTTTGATCCAGAGGTAGAAAAGGAACAGAACGAAGTTCGTCACAAGCGTACTAATGGGGAACATTGAAAGATAAATAGCATGAGTTTGGTTCAAATATTTATATACACTATTTAATTTAATTATTAACGATTTTTTTTGCAATAAATATTCATAAAAAGATAATTTAAGAAAGCTAAAAAATGGATCCTACTTTTCCTCATAAAAGTAAAATATGGAAAATACGACGAATGTTATTTATTCTAAAGTAGGAACAATATATTTTAAGTAAGCAAATGCTAGACCCAAAATAGAAATGGATAAGTAAATAATGTTCTTGTTTCTATACCAATAGTCCTTACCGTCTCTATCGAACCATGGTTTTCTCTCAGTAGCAAGTTGGGCAATTTTTGTCTTCTTCTCCGTGTAAGGTGGGTATCTCATAGGCACTAAAACATCCATCCAAAATGGTTGCCTAAAGACAGTTCTTTCATGGGTAAATGTATTGAATCCGTAAGTACCACCATAATTACCATATCCAGAAGTCCCAATACCTCCAAATGGTGTTTCTGCGATACCAACATGAATAACAGTATCGTTAATAATACAATCACCAGATCTGACTCTTAATAAAATATGTGAGATTTCATTATCAGAACCAGAAAATATATATTCAACCAACGGGGTGTCGTGACTCTTAATTATATTATCTATGGCATCATCAAGATCACTGTATTTTATAATTGGTAAAACTGGTCCAAAATTTTCTTCTTTCATTAACGGGTCATCCCAATGACAATCAATCACTAAAGTTGGTGGAATACAGCGTGTACCGTTTTCTTTTTTCACAATTTCACCAGTATCTTTGTCGTTTCCCCTGAATGATTCATTAGCAGCCTTCGGAATGTAAATAGTCCCTTTCGTCTTGTTCAATTTTCCAAGTAAATTCAAATAAGCATTCTCGTGAATAATGTGGCTAAATTCAAGATTCTCATCAAACTCAGGATATAATTGATTAATGATATTCTTGGCCTCTTCCACAACGCCATCATAAATACTTTCGTGCACCAACAAGTAATCTGGGCTAACACAAATTTGACCCGAATTACCGAAGGCCCCAAACATAACTCTCTTTATTGCTGTTTGCAATCTTTTTCTATTTCTACTACCTTCCACATTAAAGGTTTTGGTAAAAAAGGTTGGTGATTTACCGCCTAATTCAAGGGCACAAGGGATCAAATTTTTAGCAGCCTCTTGTGCTACAATAGATCCAACCCTTGGAGACCCTGTATAAAAGATCATATCCACATGCGAGGATTTAAGAAGGTGAGTTGTTTCAGTTACAGCACCTTGAACGACCTCAACGAGACCTTCAGGAAAGTTGGCATCATTAATGACTTTTTCAATAGCAGCAGCAGTATGTGGAGTTAATTCACTTGGTTTGCATATAACAGAGTTACCACCTGCGATCGCATTGGCTACTGGTTTTAAACATAATAATAATGGGAAATTAGATGGCGCAATTACAAGAACACTACCTCTAGCAATTTTTTCAATTTCGGTCTTACCAAATAGGTACAATGCTGAGTAGTCTCTTACTCTCTTTGGTTTTATCCACTTTGGCAAGGATTCAATATTATGAAGAATTTCGTTGATTAGCGGAACAAGATCCAAAGATATTGACTCTTGCCTAGCACGATGGAAATCGTTAAACATAGCCTGAATTAATATTTCTTCATTGTCTTTAAGTGAATTATAGAGTTTCTTCAATTGTTCAATTCTGAATTCCAGATCACTGGCTCTATCAGTGTTATTTTTGGACTGGGATAGCTTTTTTTGTCTAGCATGGTAAAAGGCTTTGGATCTTACAAGTCTTGTTTCAATCACTTCTATTGGTGTATATTCTAGAACAGTTTTTGACATTATTATCTGATGGAAATACAGACTAGCTTGAAATTCATAGTGACAATGAAGTGCAAAAATTATAAAGTATGTCTGTTAATTCACCTTTTATACTTGATTTTACATCTTTTTTATTTTCTTTTATTTGATACCGTTCATGTTGCTTAACGGTTTTCCGGGTTTCTTGGGTATCCCCGGAAAACCAATTAGGATTTGCAAAACTATGAGCCAAACAAGAACCTTTTTAACACTAACTTGTATCATGAATACAGGGGCATTCAATTTGTATAAAGAGTGTATCTGCTAACACAAACAAGATAATTCCATGTGTATCCTTCGTGATCTGAACTGAAACCTTTGAGTACAGTAATAATGTACTCTTAGGTTTGGGTTTGGGGTTTGAAATACCTTAGTTTCAAAGAGACAACATTTTTTAATACAACGTGAAAAGGATTCAGGGTTTGAAATACCTTAGTTTCAAAGAGACAACATTTTTTAATACAACGTGAAAAGGATTCAGGGTTTGAAATACCTTAGTTTCAAAGAGACAACATTTTTTAATACAACGTGAAAAGGATTCAGGGTTTGAAATACCTTAGTTTCAAAGAGACAACATTTTTTAATACAACGTGAAAAGGATTCAGGGTGTAAAGTTCTTTTTTGCAAAAGAACACTTATCAGTACCATGAAGTACCAATATTTATACAATAATATTATTACAATGTATACATTTATTATTTAAAATATATTTAGGTAGAGTTCTCTTCTGTTTCTCTTTTCCATTATAACCGGATATTTGATTATATTTATATAGCTAGTTCTTATAGGTTCGATTAGAATCATTTGAACTGTAAATTTGTTCTCAGTGAGTAGTTTAAATTCACCATACATCATGAGTGTAATGAGTGCTCTCGTGCTCTTCATTAATGACAGGAACGTCAGCAATGACGTCGTTATCATCAGCAGACTCATCATTATCACCATTATGATTAATATTATTATCATTATTAATTCTATCATTAGACAATTGAGAATCAATTCGTTCTTGGGTATCATTATTGGCAGTATTATCATTAGGGCTGTCTGCTTCTCGTAGATTGAAATGTTCATTAGAATATCTTGTTCGATTATAGTGTATGTCTTGTGTATCGTTTATATCAGTTTGAATGTTAGAAATACTGGTACTAGTACTGTTAATATCACTCGTTGATTCTTTTGCTTCTCTTGCTCTTAATAAAATTATTCTTCTCAGTTCACCTCTTGTCTTTAATGTAAGAGAGTAATCTGTAATTGTGTCCATTTTCTTGGAGAAATATTCATACAGTTGTGATAATGTCAATCTGCAATGGTGGCCCTTATAAGTATTATTACCTAATCTAATGTTTTCAATAACTTTAATTGCTTGGTTTCTCCGTAGACCAGTCGGAAGGTTATATCGTTCAGGGTTCTCAAGAATTTGATTAATTTTATTTATAAAGCATTTTCTTTTAGCAAACAATGTTCTATCTCCAGGATCTCGTCTCCATGTTGCTCCAAACCGCCTCTCCAAAGCAATTAGAGAAGGTTTCCCGGGGAAACCTTCGAAATATTCCTTGGCAACATCAACGACACTTTGAATGGCTCTATTCATTTTATAAGTTATAGCTTGCTCTAGCCTTAGGGAATTCTCTAAATCTCTTCTTTGTTGCCTCTGAGCATCTGTAATTGCTTCTACAATCGATTCACCCCCATTATTATCCATATCATCTAGATAGTTCGATTCGGTGAGACGAGAAGTTACATCTTCGCCATTCTCTAATGCTTCTTGTTTGATTCTTGCAATCTTATTTCTTTCTATAACAGCCCTGTCATGGCATATGTCAATACTGCTTCCAGGTACAAATGTGCTTTGCCTTTCCGAGTCATTTTCTCTATGTGAAGCTCCATTATTTGTATTTGAATTTGAATTTGTGTTCAGCATAGTAGAATGTGTAGCAATATTGGTATTTTCAGCAGTCAAATTTTCATCAGAATGATCTAGAAATCTAATCCTTTCACCTGTCATTATTCCTACGATTTCTTTGAAGAGTCCCCTTAGCTCAGTGATATCTTTGACACAATGATTGAGGTCCTTAAACCCAGTTTCTAATTTCTGGGATTGACTAATGTAAAATGCCTCTTGTTCTTTTTCTAATGTTTCCATTTTCAATTTCAAAGAATCATTTTGTTCTTGGATTCTTTCTAATTGATCTATTATATACGTTTGAAATAGTTTGTTATTAGGTGGTTCATTTGGGGGACTTTGACCGCTGCAATCATTAGCAACATTAGAGTCGGGAATATTGTTATTGAAGCTATTTATAGTTGTGGTACCAGGTCTACCGGATATATTTCCTTGAGATTCGTTGAGGTTGGTTCTAGAATTAGAAACTGTACTCCTGAACATTTTATAGGTTTAAACCGTGCACTGTATATGTTTACTGAATACTTCCCAATTACTTTTTAAACCGTGCCTTTCTGAAAACTTGCCTGTTTTCTTGTCACCACTACTCAATGTTCTTAAATAAAATATTACCTTTCAAACTTAATTCACATATATAAATATGCTTAAGTATGCACTAATATATATTGAAAGCAAATAAATAGACTTCTTGCAAGTAAGGCTACCTTTATCCAAGACCATTGTAACCACAGTATGCTTCTAGTTATATTTACATTTTTCTGTCGGCAAGGTGTCACGATTAACAAAATTGTAGAAGTGGAAGTCCATAATGAAAGCAGAAACAAAGGTTTACGTTTATCGCCAGCTAGGATGTATATTTCTTAGTCTATATATGTTCTATATATTAATTATGCTATCTATTTTAAACAATGTGATAAGAAAATAAATCTTAATTAGTTTGTGTGTATATGTATGTGTGTTGATAGAAAAGTGATTTGAATGGGTATCAACTAACTCATCTAATATTAACGCTAGCATGTAGTTGACAGTTCACTAGCATACAAGTGTTTAATATAGAGCAATTTGTAATTCGAAATCATATTTTAAATTTTCAGTTTCTAGTTTTATTCCTATTGGTTTTGCAATCAATTAACTTTCAATTTGTATCAATATATTTGTAATCCAGTACTTATTACAATTTATGTGATATTTGTGCTTTGATTACCATTGTTCTCGCTGACAATATTTTCACCCATTGTAATATCTTCATCTAAAATTTCTCTCTTGGGTTTTGGTGCATCAGATGAAGCATTATTATCAATATCCATATCCATAGAGTCAGTGTTATTACTTTCTTCAATTGAAACTAATTTATTAGATGTAAGCTCCTGTTTTTGTAATGTTTCGGAAATACCTATTGGCGTCAACGTTTCTTTAAGTAGCTTAATCTGTTCCTTTAACTTTTCATCATCCTGGCCCAATGCTTTTTTATTCACATTGATTGGTAGTAATCGAGTACCAATGTTATCATCTAATAATTTGATCTCGTTCCTTAGTTTCACAACAGCCTCTTCCATATCCGTGTAGAATCCCTTGACATGTTTGTCGAATTGAGGTTTCAAATTGTGGTTCCCTCTTTTCATTTCACTAAATGTAAAGACTACATGGGACGCTTCTTGTAGCATTGAACATAGTTTTAAATCAATATCCTCCAATGATTGTAATCTTTCTTTGACATAGTCAGGTTGCATATTTTTATTAGTGCTTTATTGTTGTCCTTACTTTATTTACATATATAAATCTTATGTGCTATATAAACAGGTAAAATTGTTGTGTTTCTTATTTTTTCACTGGTAATTTTTCTCTCCCAATAAAAATAATATTTATC
Source organism: Jamesozyma piceae (assembly GCA_030674245.1). Classification (NCBI taxonomy): domain Eukaryota; kingdom Fungi; phylum Ascomycota; class Saccharomycetes; order Saccharomycetales; family Saccharomycetaceae; genus Jamesozyma; species Jamesozyma piceae. Next base: position 26,106 of record JAJLYB010000123.1, read on the forward strand.
GATAATGTATATTGGTAAAAGACTATGGGTTTTAGACAAATAAGGGATGAATATTAATTGATTTACGTGATGTATATAATAAAACTAATTACTTTTCTACCCTAGTCTTTTTCTACCCTAGTCTTTTTCTATCTTAGTCTTTTTCTTGGGCCTGCCAAGTTTCAGCATATCAATGATGCTTCGTTTCTTTTCGTTGCGTCTATGAGTATCATGACTGTTACCCATGTTGTGTGTGGTTTCTTGTTTCATTTTATTAGCATTATCCTCTTTTTTGATCATATGCTTGTTTTCTGTAATTTCATTATCTTCTCCTTTTCCCAACAATGCTTTTTTCTTTATAAAATCGCTATCCTTCTTAAGAACTGGTCTCGTTAAATATTCTCCTTTATTGGACACTTTCCCTACATCTCTACTGACTCTGTAAGTTATTTCTGTATCTTCATCGTACCAAGGTTTTAAAAGTCCTTCTAATTCATCCTGTGACCAAGTAGTTTTATCTAAATTGGACCATTTATTCCATGTGTCAGATCCTGGTTCAATAACGCACGGCATTCTATCATGTAACCACTTTAAGTTGTCAGGTGCTGGCCCTGTGACAATTGTAAATGTGTGTAACCCTTCCTTTTCATGATAATCATATAGCCCTGCAATAAACATTAATTTTTCATCCTTTCTCTTTACATAATACGGAATCTTTTCTTTACCTTTTGTATTCTTTAACCATTCGTAGTACCCACTGATCGGTACTGCGCATCTTTTGGAATGGCTACAATTTCCCCAAATTTTACTCTTTAACAAATTTTCTACCCTTGCATTAAATGTATTGTATCCTTTAAATTTACTAATATCGTTAGTCCAATGTGGTACTAAGCCCCATTTCATGTAACGAACATCATTATCTTTGAAATAGAAAACAGGAGCTTTATTTGTCGGTGCAACATTAAAGGATTTAGAATAATTTATAGTATCTAATCTTGATTCATGACTTAAATTGTTTCCCTGATCAAAATCGTGAGCACGATCACTGGTATTAGCTGTGCTTTCAGTGTGACCATCGACATTAGTCGTGCTTTCAGGAACGATATTTATATTTAAGTCCCATTCTGCAAAAGCCAAGGCTAGGTCATTGGCACCATACGCTAGGGCATATCTTCCACACATTATGCATGTATTCAAATTAAATCTAGATAGTTAGTGTCTTTATTACTATATTGCACTGTCAAAACAATAGTGTATGTTTTTCCTTCTTGTATCTTCATCAACTGATTATTTCTATACGTACATTCTCATATATACAGCATGCGTATGAAAAACTACAAATTCAATACCCAGTCTACTATATGTACAAACAAACTAAACACACAACAAAAGGCCCTAGGGATACATTAATGAACAATGAATAAACTGTCAAAGCTAGCTACACTACGAGCCAAATTTTCATCACTTCCAAGAAACAAGAGGTGGGCTGTCGGTATCACCAGTACAGCTCTAGTGACCTTCGCAACAGGATATTACGTTAACACAAACTATTTGAAGCAAACACACTCTTCAACGTCGTCATCTTCTTCTTTGAGTTTAAATTATACACATATTATGGATCATGGCATTCATTCTAATTATCCCAGCTCAGTCACTTCCATATTGAAAAAGGCCATCTGGAAAGAAAGTAATAAAGGAAGTTTTCAATACGAAGAGGCTCTAAAGTATTATATTGAAGTACTAGATAAATTAAATGAATTAGAGTTCAATCAATTGAATGATGGATATACAAGAATTGAGTTAAAAATTTCAGAAATGTATGAGAAATTAAATAAATTTGAAGATGCAAAAGATGTATATGTAGAATTATTATACAGGTTCTATGAAGCTTTGAATACCCCTGGTAGGATTCCAGACTCGATGAGACCTGAAATGATCAGACAGGATTTAAGAATTTTAATTAAGTCCTTGGAAATGAATAAGGATTTGGAGGTGGGAAAGAGAAACTTGTTGGCGCACTTATTAATGGCTCAAGAGGAAATCTTGACAAGGTCACCTGAATTAAAGAAGTTTTTTGATGGCAAGAAGGAAAGGGCCATGCGATTGCAGAAAGGGAAACCAATCAACGCTTCAGATTTTAAAACCTTTGTTGACAATGATCATATTAAGCTGGATTCCGAGGGATATATGGTCTTGGATTTGCAAAAAGATAGTAGTGCTTGGGAACCATTTAAGGAAGAATTTTTTACCGCCAGAGATCTGTACACTGCATATTGTCTTTCAGCAAAAGATATCCCATCTGCCGTAAGTTGTAAAATGACAACAGTTGAATGGATGGTTATGGCCGATATGCCACCTGGTCAAATTCTTTTAGCACAAGCAAATTTAGGATCGCTATTATATTTGCAAGCAGAAAAATTTGAGTCGGATATCTTCCAAATAGACCAAAAATGTAAAATTGAACCATCTTTCTTAGAGGATGAAAAGGTTATTAAGGCCCTCAGGTTTTTGCATAAAAATAGAGATACGTGTTTAAAGATGTCAAATCAATGTTATGATTGTATTATTAAATTTTCAAAACAAAATAACAAACTAAGGTATCATATGAAGGATCAATTAGATTTTTCTATTGCACAGGCCATTGCTTTATCTACCTATGGGAAAGGAATTTTAAATTTGCATCAAGGTATGTTAGTGAAAGCTGAAAGATACCTAACAGATTCTATATCAATGGCGAAGGAAGCAGATTTCACGGAATTATTAAATGAAGCAGAGAACGAATTGGAAAAGGCTAAAGCCCTAAAGGTAGAACAAGCATCTACTAAAGAGACGGAGATTTGAAGTATATTTATATAACCGTACTTTATCTCATCTTATGTGTGAGTAGAGATATGTGTTTTGACTATGAGCACAAACGATAATTTAGAAAACTGTCATATCATAGAATATTTCATCATTATTTGAAAGGTAATTTACGTATAATCAATATCTTATTAATATATATTTACAAAAGGAATTCAAAAGAAATACCGATCTAAATAAATTTTTAAATTGTTTTATTTTTGTTTAACTAATGATGTTATATATTACACACAAGGGAATGAATTCGTAAAAATGTTGAAAGGTTATTTTATTCGACCAAAAAAACTATAGATAAAAAGAGAAAATATAAAATGTTATAATAAAATTTCTATTTTAGTCCTTAGTTAGCGGTCATGACTTGCCAAACTCTAATGACGTTATCGGTGTAACCAGCGTATAAAGTTTGACCATCAGCAGACCAAGCTAAAGAAACAGCATGTGGGTCAGCAGCCTTGTTGTAACCAGCAAATTCTGGTCTTAAGTCATCAATCAAAGCTTGTGGGTCTAAGGAGAAAACCTTAATACCAGTGGCAGTGGCAGCAGCTAACCAGTATCTGTTTGGAGAGAAAGCTAAAGCGAAAACTTCATCTTGAGCGTTTAAGGTGTACATAGCAGTCTTAGCAGCTAAGTTCCATAACATAATGTCACCGTCTCTACCAGCAGAGGCAATTAAAGTACCATCTGGGGAAGCAGTAACAGTGTTAACATTACCGTTGTGGCCGATGAAATCAGCTTCGATTTGGAATTTGTTTAAGTTCCAAGCCTACATTAAAGTATCATCATAATATAATGATATAATTTTGTTAGTAAATTTGTTTGAAATTAAAAATAAAATCTTACACTGACATTGTAACCAAAAGAAAGATTAAAAGTTAATTAAAAGTGAGTCATCAGAGATCTTGGTGATAATTAATATGTCTCATTGAGGATAGATAGTCCCCTCTGAAGTAGCAAATATAAAATTACATCATTTGACATTGGAATAATAATCTTTTTCTTTCTTTCTTGGAACGCATGCTTGCAAAATAAAAATAAAAAATGAAATTTAACATACCTTAACCATCTTATCGTTACCAGCAGAGATGACAGTAACAGTGTCATCATCAGCCTTCTCATTTGGAGCAACTCTGACTTGGGAAACCCAGTCGTTGTGACCTAATAAAGTAGCTAAACATTGACCTTTAATAGTCCAGACTTTGATAGATTTATCACGGGAACCAGAAATAATCATAGAAGCCTTTCTGTCAATAGCAACAGACATAACATCACCCTTGTGGCCGACAAATCTTTGGAAAGTTTCACCAGTAGCGACTTCCCATAATCTTAAAGTCTTATCCCAAGAAGCAGATAAAGCGTAAGCACCATCTGGAGTTAAAGTAACATCTTGGACAATGTGGGAGTGACCCTTGAAAGATCTAACTGGAACACCAAACTTGTTGTCATCACCAGTAATCTTCCATGAGATTAAAGTCTTATCTCTGGAACCAGAAACTAATAAGTTTGGTTGACCAGCAGATGTGGCTAGGGAAGTAACCCAACCGTTGTGACCTTCTAAGGTACCTCTTAAAACTAAAACTTCGTTAGATGCCATTGTTAATCTATGTTATTGTTTGTTGTGGATATCTATAAACTTAAAAAATAAGTAACATATAAGTTTTAAAAAAATAAATTAACAATTCAAATAAAACAAGTCAAAGTAGATATTAAATAGTAGAAGATATGAAAATGGTGGACTATCAAAGTAAAGATGAATATATCCTCAAAGTTACTTCAATTTGGTTTTCATAATTTTTTTGCGTTGCTTCAAAAAACTTTTCACCAAACGTTCTCAGTATTTCGCTTAAAAGGACTAAAACTTCAGCGAAAACTCTAGAATGGTACATTTTTACTTCCATTGACTATTTCCACCCATGCATTTAAATTTTACGGATCATTTATTCTCGAAAAACCCAATTCTTTTTTTTTAATTTATGATCATTCTTAACGATTATTAGGTCCAAGTTTAACAGTGCCAAATAATATGCACTAATTAAATGTATCCATTGTTCAATGAAAGGTAGTTAATTGAACTATTGTTACTTATAAAGTATAAGCCGTTGGAAAAACATGGATATCAATTACTTTGTTGAATTATTAATAAATTAAGTGAGAGTTATGCATATAATGAATTAAATTTGCAATTGAGTTTAATGTCATTTGTTTACCTTGTGTTATGGTAAACCCTTATTCTTTTTTATTCTCTCCCAAATATACTTTGTTTTGAAATAATCACTGTAATCTTCATCCAAAGATAATAGATCCAGTTTATCTGAACCATCAATAAAGACCTGGTTAGAATTAATATCCAGGATTACACCCAGGGACCTAAATAACTTTAATTTTAAAAGATTGGCTTTAGCAATAGGATCATTTAATACTTCTTTTACTTCTTCATCATTGTCTTGGTTAATACTATTAAAGATATCGTTTTCACCAGTATTTTCGTTACTGTTCTTTGTATGATTAAACGATTCTGCTAACTTATTTACTGTCTCATCATTTTTATTCTTTAATAGTACATTTTCGTTTTCCAAAGTATCTAACTCGTTTATATACTCGACCAATTTCTCCTTATTTTCAAATTCTTTAGCCTCATCTTGAAACTGCGACAATTCGGCATTTAATGCATTAACAGTCGAACTCTGTAAAGCTGCACTATCATATAAATCTGAATATTTGGTATTTTCTTCTTGTATATATTGTGAAGCCCCACTTTTAATAGATTTTGTAGTTTCATCTATGACATCTAAGGACTTCTTTATATTCTCTGTATTAAAACTTTCTCTTAATACTCTCAAAGAAGTGACAGAACCTTTTAATCCGTAACTATCAGACATAATTTTCAATGATATAACTTTCTATTGAGAGGACTTTGTTTATTCAATAGGGTGTGTTATCTTTTCTTTCCTAATGATCTTCTTTTTAATAAAACCTGTTTGTTGATATTGTTTCACATTATTATTTTTTTGTTTACATAAAATATATTCATTTCGCGATTTTGAATCATTCCGTTAACAAGAAGAGCAATTACTTATGTATTTAACTTTGAGATACATTAAACCAGGAGATACACAAATCAATAAAGTTATATATTGCATACGTATCATTTATTTAGGATTCTTTACAATTTTCTGGAGCATGTTCTAAATATTCATTAGAGAGTCGATTTTTTAAAGTATCATGTTTTAACTGGCTAAGCTACTTGAACTTATAAGATGGAAAAGCATAATTAACAATAATAATTTTTTACTATTCTAAAGACGTTAGAAGCCTATTATGATGCTGTTAATATATAGATTAGAATGTTCCAGTTCTTATTAAGAACAAGATCTGTCAAAGCATTATCGTAATATTAACATATTTTATGTTTAGAATAAGTTCTGCTACTTGACGTAAAGAGAGTAGATAATAAAGGATATGTGGGTTATTAATTTTTGAGTAATTGTACCCTGCTTCTTGTTTTACCACCTCCTTATTTCATATGGTACATGCAATAAAAGCCGACTTGTTATATATTACTAAGGTGACATCTGAACATTGTTACTACACATTTAATTTTATATTAATTTATTTTATATTTTTTCTTTTTGTTTAAGGATATTAATGTTTTGTTAAAAAATTAAGAAAAACAACAACAACGAAAAAATTATTAAGATATTTAATATGTTGAATTTGTGGTTGGACATTGTACTCAGGGGGTTTTATATTTAATTTTGATACATAAGAAATCAGAGAAAAATTAAGTATATTTATGAATACCCTTGCTTTTTACTTGCTATTTTTCAAATTACAAATTTCTTTAGCTGTCAATTTCATCAATGTTACTGAAATAGAGCGGGACATATGGTCATTCGCAGCCATAGCACACCCAGCTGACTACGGGCTGCTAGAGCACACCCCTGACCTACCGACTAATTGGTCGAATGTATCAGCAGTATTTAGGGACTATCTGCAGGATGTCGATATTGCAAACGCGTCGAACATCATTGATACGTTAATAGACTATTCGCGGCTAATTGGGCCCAACTCTACAGTCGACAACTTACAGAGTCAGGAAAAGGCAGAATTAGAAAGGTGGAGGTTGATAAGGCGTAGAGTATCACACTCTATATTATTGAAGGCATTGCTATCATTCTTACAGTATACAGGGGGCAAGAATATTAGATGCAAATTTGGGAAGGAAAGCCTAAGGTCTTACTGCTATGATAGCACGACAGGTCAGTGCTGCATTTCTTTGGCCAAAGAGGTTAATATCCAGATAGGCTTCTATATGGAGAGCTACGAGGATTATAACTGGCAATGTAGCAATTCTGATGGAAAGACTAGTTGCGAGGCACTGGGTGCGGCTAATGGCGTTCCTCAAACTAATGCGTTCGACATATGTTATTTTGACAGGCCGAATGGTTGCACATAATAATGTAAACGGATGATGGTAAGGCCGACTACCGAGGATTGTATGTACAGTTAGTGTCATTTACCAACCTTTTAATATTATAAAAAAACAATATACATATATATATATATAGAATTAAATAAAGTTATGGTTAAAGGCTCATTCCCACTACCAAGCATTGATAATTTAATGGCAAAGATAGATGATTGCGCGATATTCACCACAGTAGACTTACATTCAGGATACCATCAGAATCCATTAGATGAAAATTCAGAAGAATTAACGACTTTTTCAAGACCGTTTGGTCATTAGCAGTATAAAATTATGCCATTTGGGCTATGTAATGTGCCTGCTACGTTCCCATGTTTTATGACTCGATTTCTGGGACACATTCGGCCTGTTTTTGTATATCTACACGATAAATCAATCACTAACAAATATCAATATTCTCATTTAGAAGACTTGAAACTTGTACTATCCACGTTGCAAAAAGAAGGTCTTATCTGCAAGAAATCTAAATTCCATTTCTTGAAGAAACATATAATTTTTAGGTTATACACTAAGTAAGAAAGGATTTTCAGCGCAAACAGATAAAGTAAGAGCTATAAATGAATTACCATCGCTAAACTCTATTAAAGCCTGCCAAAGGTTTTTGGGCAAGGCCAATTATTATTGAAACTTTATTTCTAATTGTAGCAAGTTGGCTAAACCATTAATTCAATTTATAGCTAAAAAAGTAGAATGAAGACAACCACAGGAAGAGTTTACAAAGAAATTGAAAGCTAAGCTAGTGCCAGATCCCGTATTAGTTCCATCCATACCCCGTAATAGGTACCACTTAACAACGGATGCTAGCTTTGATGCTCTGGGTGCAGTACTTGCATGGCTGGTAAACAATAAGGTCTTAGGTGTTGTTGATCACTTCTCAAAAACAGGAACATCTACACAAGCTAACTATCCAATTCGTGAAATCGAACTATTGGCTATAATTAAGGGTCCCAATCATTTTAGATACTATTAGTATGGTCACAAATTCGCACTAAGAACTGATTACATATATCTGCTGTCGCTAAGAAATAAGAAAGAACCATCGAGATGATTGGCTAGGTGGTTCGATTTTGATCTAGAATATATTAGAGGTAAACAAAATTTTGTCGCTGATGCATTTAGTAGCTAACTTACAGCTAGTATGGTTAAGGTTTGTCCAGTTTCCACATTAGAGACGATAAAACCTGGCGAATGATTAGATCTTTGGTTAAAAGATCCATGGTCTGCTGCCATGTTAATTGCTGAAACGGAGATTATATGGTACTATGAATATAATATGGGTGGTTTATAGGATATCAAGTTTAATACGAAGGTTACTAACAACCACGAACGCGATTGGACACGAAACACGAAAATAAAACAATAGCATATAGAAAGTTATGAACGACACGAGTGTTCATATAAGGAAACCAATGTTTGACTACAAACAATTAACTTATAATGGTCACAAATGATGGTCAACGAGAATAGAATAACTTATCGACGATGTGAAAATTTTTCACACCTTACTTCACTTCCCAGAGACGAATAAATAGACCAATACTTCAAGTATACAATCTGATTGATATTGATTCTTAATTAATTTATTTATTTATTTATTTTACATAATTATTATTTTATAATAAACCGAACTTTTATACAAAGATTACAAGTAGTAAAATATATTTACTTCCTCTTCTAACCTAAATTTACTTCGACATACTGTTGTTCTTTTGAACACTCGATTGAATCCGAATTGATTAAAGATTCTTGGTTTTTGATCATATTGAATGATATATGTAAGTTATCTTACTCTATATAAATTCTAAAATAGTTCTCTACTCTTTTTATCCTAAGATATATAAAAGTAGTAATAATATATAATACATGTTTATCATTTCGATTGATACTATTTCATATAACAGTTGTTGGGAATGAGATACCTACTACATTGTCGTCCTTGCGTACCTACCTCGTATCCATTGCTTGACATTGAGTCAAACAATGTAAAAATTTTCACTAATTGAGTCATCTTAGTAAAAGGTTATATTTTGTCGTACGTCATCACATACGGTAATTTGCCATG
>JAJLYB010000124.1:0-35371 GCA_030674245.1 Jamesozyma piceae
TTTCCATATATTGGCTACCAGACATTATAGCACTTGTTATTATCCAAGTATTTCGGTTGCGGCCATATCTACCAGAAAGCACCGTTTCCCGTCCGATCAACTGTAGTTAAGCTGGTAAGAGCCTGACCGAGTAGTGTAGTGGGTGACCATACGCGAAACTCAGGTGCTGCAATCTTTTTTTTTTTCTTTTTTCTACCTTCAACCTCTTATTAACTACCACATATACATATCATTCCAAAGCTAAAAATATTTAAAATATAATGGTAAACTTACCAATAAAAGCTTATTACTCTCAAAGCTTCTACAGCCTTTTCACTGTGTTTTTTAAATATTAATGTTAGTTTTTTTGTACAATGGTTATTGAAAGAATATAAAATTTCTACACATGTTGTTACGGTATATTCCTGAATATGATGACAAAACATTTGGTTGTTATGGCAAAGTACCGTATGTGATGAAGTACTACAAAATATAGCCTTTCATTAAGATGATTCAATTGGTGAAGCGTTTTATAATGTTTGACTCAACGTTTAGCAATGAATACGATGTACGCAACAATGATAATATAGTAGGTATTTTACATTCCAAACAACTGTTATATAAAATGGCATCTACCGAAATGATATGTGTATATTGTATATTATTACTACTCTTGTATATCTTATGATAAAAAGAGAAGAGAACTATTTAAGAATTTATGTAGAGTAAAATAACTTACATATATCATTTAACATGATCAAAAACTAAGAATCTTTAATAAATTCCGATTCTCTCGAGTGTTCAAAAGAATAATAACATTAGGTCTTTTTTGATTCTAAATAATGGTTCTGTGATTTAATTTGCTCACCCTGTGAAGATATCTGTGATTAATATTTTGAAAAGTAAATTCGTTCATACAGTCCTTAAAACAGTTTACCATGCAATATTATATAATGCTATTCCTTTAATTTTTGATTTTTTTATTGATCGTGTATTTGCCACATTTCTTTTATATTTTCTTCCTGTAGAATTTGCAATTGTACAAACTAATTGCTTTATTAGGCCTACCATTGGGATAAGGGTATTTACTATTTTTAAGAAATTAGTAAACATAAGCTTATATAAAACTTGACATTGTTTAAGTGACTGAATTACTGTTCATTTATTCCAAAAATTTGCTACAGACATCGTTTAACACACATGATAATATTTTAGAATATTATCATGTGTGCCGAAACATTTAACTCTTATGGACATTAATACATCTAATATATTATCCAACGGCCTTTTTTAATTTATGACCAATACAGAGATATACGCTGACAGTTCTGATTCTCAAGAAGGTATCTTAGTTGCTTCTTTATAGTTCGAATCACGTACCTCTCCCAGCAATATTGAATGTCTACTTACATATTTTTTAGATTTTTAGTATAACCTGGATATAGTTGGTTTCTTTTCTAATGATTACCATTGTAAAAAATCTGTTCCTATGATTCCAGACGAGACGAGAGTTTCTCATTTTTATTTAATTTTTAAATATTTCATGTCTTCTAAACGTTAATATAAACTCTCTTCGTTTAGATCATCGACATAAGCAAAGAAGATTTGTATTAGTTCTCATCACTGTTATTAAAGTACATTATATTACTTGTCTTAATAGAGATTATGCCATGGTTTCTTTTAAACCATACAGCAAAAGGTTTTGGTAAAGAATCATTGTATATTTATATTTAACAAGTTTCCACTTTAAAAACCATTGAAATTCTGTTTTACTTCTAAACACCGAAAATAAGACATATTAATGCAAATCGCAAATGATTATTCACCTAATTAATCGAGTGTCCAGTAACTAATATTGGCAACAACAGACGTATAGTAAATCATTCTCGTTTGGCATTTTCCGTTACTATATATCCCCGCTCATGTTGTCGAAAACTAAACATAACCTTTTATCTCTCTTGTAATAAGTAGTTTGTATTTGCTATATTGACAAGGCCATTAACTAATAAATTTAGTTCATCTATTTAGAATTTAACTCTATTCTATTACTTGACAAATAACTACCTAACAAAAGTAAATATTTCAGAAGATTAAATATTCTAAAGGTGGTTATTGAAATAGTGATATATTATTGTTTTTATTGTCGTATGTATTCCTAAATATAGATATATAAAATAAATAAAAACATATAACAATGGAATAAATATTAATGAAAAGTAATATATTCGACTAAAAGTAATTGGACCAATACTTTGATATTTGATTGGATTTAAAGGATGTAGTTACTAATATACTATTTACATGAAAAAAAACATTCATTGGGGATAACTAACGATTAATTGATAGGAATATTAGTTTTTCTTAGTTTTTATTTAAATTACTTTCAATATAATCAACATTCGGAATTGATTTAATATTACCTAAGCCCACAATTGAAACAGGCTTATTCTTCAACCGATAATTTGCCCACATAATAATATCTTCTTTTGTGATCTTATCGACTTTTTCAAAGACTTCTTCAGGTGAGAGCCTTTTACCAGTAGTAACAATTTGTCTTCCCATATCTTCAACAATAGCAGTTGAACCATCTAAGGATAGTAGCAATGCTGCTTTCAGTTGTGCTTTAGCTCTGTTGACTTCACTATCTGAAATATCACCCGCCTTAATTCTCTTCCATTCTTTTATTATTTCATCAATGATTAATTTAGTGTTATGTTCATTTGAATCTGCAACGATATACATCCCCCATAAACCTGTATCAGCATACGAAGTTGAAAATGACATGTATGAATTTGCTAAAGTACCGTTATTAGAAGCTGCAACTGCTAAAGGAGATGGAGAATTAGTTCCTGTACCGATAGCTCTATCCCAATTACCTACAATAGCTTGTGTAGCTAATGCAATAAAGTAATCAGGAGCAGACCAAGATACACCTTCTAATGCAATTGCAATATGTGTCGTTGGTAAAGAGTTTTCTTCAATAAAACGCTCGCCTCTGTTGAATACTGGTAGAGGACCACGTGGCGAACCTAATGGAACAGGACTTTCTGATTTCTCTATATGACCAAAATATTTTTGAGCATATTGGACCAAGTTGTCATGATCCACTGCACCGGCACCAGCAAGGACCATTCTATCACCTTTATAATTTTTTGTAATATAATTTTTCAAATCATTTCTTGTAATTGATTTAATATTGTCGATTGGACCTAGGATTGTCCTACCTAATGGCTGACCTTTATAAGAAATCTCATGGAGATGATCAAATACTACTTCATCGTACATCTTGTCAACTTCTTCACTTTCTCTAATGATCACATCCCTTTCTCTTTCAATAGCTCTTGGGTCTAAAACAGATTTTGTTAAGATATCACTTAGTATATCAACTGCTTTTGGAATATCACTTTCTAGGGATTTTGCATAGTAAACAGTATTTTCTCTTGATGTGTATGCATTTAAATGGGATCCAATATCCTCGATTTCTAATTCGATACCTCTTTGAGATCTATTCTGAGTACCTTTGAAAGCTAAATGTTCCAAGAAATGTGCCGTACCATTATTTTTGACATTTTCTGCACGGGATCCAGCATCTACAAAGATACCAACCGTAGCACTGGATGTGTTTGGAATATATTCAGTGGCAATCGTTAGTCCATTTGGTAATGTTGAAGTTCTTGTTGTGGAAATTGCATTACTGGCTAATAATCTTCTAGAGTTAAAATTCTTGAAAGCAAAACGGCGTAGCATTACTTAAAAACTATAACAGTGTTGTGATGTGTTTATTGTATGTTATGGTTAATAATCGTTGATTTTTGCAACCGTCGGTGATATTCAATGAGCAGTATGTCTTATATATTCATGTTTATGTTTTCATTTCCCTTTCGTTATCAATCAAGCAGTTTCTTTTGTTTGCTTTCTTAGTAATCGCATTTCGATTTTGTTCTCGCCACCGCCCACATTTTGTCCGGAACAGTACCGGTGAGTTACCGGACAAAATATTTCAAGAAACAGAATATTTGAATTGCGATGAGCAATAAACGGCTTATAATATTCGATTAGAGTGCAGTTTCTTGCTTATTTAGCGTTAAAAATGGTTATTTAATACGGTTTTGAGCTTTAGAGACAAATTTCTTAGCATACTAACGACTTATGTAAGTGTATATAGTTTTGGGTTTCTACAAAAAAGTTTTATGTGATAATTCTAGTAATATTTAGATATTGCTAGTCGCCAATTTACTTCATAAATGAATCTTATACAGGTATTAGATAAAATATGTACTGTCTGTTCCATGCTAGTCTACTATGTGAAAGGAAACATGAAAATAAATAAATACATGTTAACAAAAACAGTTGTTAAAAATAACAGAGCGTACAAATTCACAGTTTGAATAGTTAAGACTAGATATATCTATTCTGGCTAGTTCAATTCCGTTACTTACAATTTTATTTTTTAAATGACTGTGCTACATCAATTTTATCTAATACAATGCTATGATTTTTTATTGCTTAGGTCAGTATTGTTATGCCGAGTTTCAATTATACAAGTTTAACCACATTTCTATAAATACCACGGCCATTCAATAACCTCACAATCCCTCAGAATTTGATTGCTTGTGTTGGGATTTCCGAAGTTTGAAAAGGATATACATTGACTGCTTCTGCTAAAACACTTGTGGGTACCAATCAGAAAGGAAAACATCATGTTACTAACTATGTACACTTGTTTCTTAATCAGATTTCCAATCTTCAAGCAATACCTTTTTAATATCATCATTAAAATTACCATTTGAGTCAAGATATCTCGAAGGCCATAGCTGTGTACTATTATTAAAAATGACTGGAAACAGATGCATTCTCCTTTGTAAGCCAATTTCAGTACATATACTTGCCGAGTGTAAGGAAATTTGGTTATTATTAAAATTGGGTATGCATGATCCACCATACTTTGTGTCATTTAATATTGGTTGCCCTAATTCGATTGAAAGATGCCTTCGTATTTGATGTTTCTGCCCAGTAACCAATTCTAAAACGAAACAATTCTGGTCAATACGTTTATATTTAGATATCATCCCATCTGTTTTTATCACACCGCTAGACTGCTGATGACTTGGATCTATCTTGGAACCACTAACGATCGCAACATACCTTCTTTGGAATTTAAATCCAAAGTTACCACCTTTTCTCAAATTTTTGGAAAAGTTTATACTGCTAGTCTTATTTTTGGCTATAAGCATACCTCCAGTGACACAATGGTCAAGTCTATGAATATTTCTCCATTCTTTAGCATCCAAACCGTATTGCTTCTTCAATTCTTCTAGTAATATCCGGGGGGTTTCTTCTTTTCGCCATGATGTCTTATCCACTGGTTGCGAATAAACTCCAGGAGGTTTATTGACAACTAAATAGTTTGTGCATTCAAAAAGAATTGGTATAGCCTTAGTTTGCAATAAACTCATCTTATTTTAATTCATCTCTCTCCATAGTTGATTCTTCATTTTCTTTAATTTGGTTTTAAAGAAAGTTCAAAATTGTGAAAAAAAATACAAAAAAGTATTTACAAATCAAATTATAATTATAATTAGAATAAAGAGTGTCTAATGGATATAATTAATGCGTATATATATATATATGTATGTATTTCTATATATCTACTTAGGTATAATGTTTAAAGTTTATTTTCATGTTCGAAATAAAATTTTCATGGTTAAAATCATCTCTCTTGGAAATATAAGAATGAATAATTGACCTATTAACAGTAGAAAGATGACCTTCCTTGGTCAACGAATCCAGTAACTCAGGCTGAACAGTAAATAAATTGGCTAGCTCTCTCAAAGTTGCAAACTTTTCTAATAAGTTGGGTATTCTCCATTCTTCAATAACATTTTGATAACCAATAATATCTTTCGTTACAATAATACCACCAATTGAACTAACTTGGTATTTATTATAATGTTGTAATAGTAGTTCATAAAGGTCTTTACCGATGTAATTTAAAAACGTTTTTAAATTTTTAGCTTTTAAATAACGCGAGGCTTGGGAGTGTAATAAATTCAAAGTATTAACTATTTCAATAGCAGGCAATGTATCCTGGTCTAATAAATCTTGTGATTTTGGAATAAAATCTTTTTTTTTCTGCTTTGCTAATGAATTCGAAAATTTTAAGGAATAGGCTTGTGTTAACTCTTCCAGAATGATATTTATGGAGATTTCACATTTCTTAATGTTATTATTAGTCAATTCGATGATTTGTTTCTTAACAGTTGGTGAATTATTTAAAAGTGGTAGGAAGATTGATTTTATCGAAGTTGAAATTAAGTTTAACATTTCTGTACTCGTCGAAATATATTGTAAGAATGATAAATTAATACTATTTTCTCTGTTGTTACCGACTTGATTAACGTCAAAATATGCTACTTCTAAAGCCATTTCAATATAATTACCATTTATTCCCGCTAGCATAACATCCAACAGCTCAAAACTATATTCGTTAGCTTTGTTTGGGATTAATTCCATGACTCGTGCAATTGATTCTACAACACATTTTAACATAGAATCAACGATTTCCAAAGAAAATTCATTATCTACATTGACCTCCATGTTAACAGTATTATTGTTATCATTGCCATTGTAATTGTTATTATCATCATAAGAGGTGGATGACATGCGAGAGTCTGAACGGTTCCCATTTACATCATGCTCACGAGAAAACCCTCCTATATTAATTCGTTCAAAGGAATCTAAACGATTTTTCAAAAAATTGTTAAATTGTGACATTTTACTCTTAGAAGAAGTTGCCGTTGAACTAATAAATTCTTCATCATTAAAGTTTATATCACCATTCTCCAATGTCTTATTGAACTTGTTGAACAATAATTTCAAACGAATTTCCTTGTTATGGTTTGTGATGAAAGTTGAAGCCATTTCAAACAATTGTGATTCTAAATTTCTTCTCTCAATATCGAAATATCTTGATCTATCATATAAATATTTCGAAAACAAATCCGAATAGCATTGTTCCAAAGTTGTTATTATACTGTTATTGTTGCCACTATTTTTGGCATTATCTTTATTATCTTGATCAATCTCTAGTACTTGAAAAAATTCTGTTAAATCTTTAATAAATTGACCTATCAAGGAATATAATGCATGTAAAGTTCTTACATAGGCCAGGTTAGATAAGGACAAGGAGGTTTCCAAGAGGAAATCAATCTTGGGCTCAATCTTTTGCACAAATATTCTTTGAATAAATAACTGTATGACATACGAGGCTCTTTCTTCAAAGACTCTCTTAACAATTTTAGATTCATTTTTGATAACGTTTTCAATATCATTCAAGATATTAACAACATTTTGTTCATAAAAGACACTATGAACATTTGGATCGAGTAATCTACTTTTAAACTTTTCATCAAGGAAAACATTATTTTCTTCGTCATCGAAATTAATCTCGTTTGAATCAATGAAATAGACATGCTGGTTGATAAAACTTTGAATGACATTAACACCACCATTAAAATGGTTTAATATCAAGGCAATTTCATTCAATTGGTTAAAATTATTTTCTCTGTAAGCACTATTGAAGTTTTCTAGCAGTTCTAATTCCATCATTTCTGAATATTTTTCAATTAATTTAGTCACCTCACCTGTTCTTGGTATCGAGGTTGTTTCGACCTTAATTGACAAGCTTAACAAAGTCTTGACCATTGTTGCGGCTTGAATCTTTTCTTGCCAATTACTAGAGCTTCTTAACTTTTCTATATATTTAGAGTTACCTAATGAATAAAAATTGTTATACTCTGTTATTAATTCAACAGATTTAACATAATTCTTTCTTCTTCTTATGGTAGATTCTAGTTTGTCACTCAATGGTGAAACTATTTGGTTCACACTTGTCAATTGGTTGTCAAGTTGATTAAATTTCATATTCATTTCGTTTAAGTCCTGTGATAATTTTATTACATTTTCAGAATGGTTTAGTTCTTGCTTCGAGACTTGGTTTTCCAATTGGGACTTCTTGTTAATTGCCTCATCGTTTAGAAGTTTCAATTCCTTTAGCGTCGATTCAAAAGTTCTGATAAACGGTTTTGGGTCCAATCTTTCCCATGCTATGTTGTCAATCTGTTTGGTGTCCTTACCATTCGGGCCATTTTCGTTGCTATTATTGCTGTTGGAATTGTTAGTGTCATTGACAATTTGATCGAGTGCTGTGGTAGAAGGTACTCTTAAGGAATGGTCTTTACTCAACTCTTCAACAAATTCATTCACTGTTAGGCCACCTAAAAAGTTATTTAAGTTCAGGAGCCGTTGCCATTTGGGATCTAATTCATATAAGGAATTCATAATCAAGTATTTATTACCTTCTCTACTCGCGGATATATATCCCTTGCTTTCTCTATCTCATGTTCAGAAACTCTACATCTAATACACTAAACCATCCTTTAAACGTGATTTATTGTTTTTTGCCCACCCTGTTTTAAAGATTCGGGTTACTCGTTCAACGTGATATAAAGCGCAATGACCATTTGACTTCTTCACCCGTGCACCATTAACAACCCACACACCGGATCATTTAAAATTAAAACAAAAAATTTAAATAGTAATGTTAATTTAATTGTTTCCAAATTAGGAAATTTTCGGTTTTTTGTATTGCACCGACGCAACTCTCTTTTATGCCGCAGAAACTTGCCATGAATGCAAGAGAAACAGAAATAATATGACAGGAAAATAGTAGTGGGCACTCAATTCTATTCTACAGATATTGCAATATTTAATTTCATTTCACAATTTCATTTCTTCATCTCTTCACCTAAACTAAATTCATATTTTAAGCTCAGTTTTATTTTTTTTACTATATCTTACAAATAGACCACATTACTTGGTGAGAAAGAAGCATAAGTTTATAATTTTATCAATTGCAGACAAGCCAAAATGCAAATTTTCGTCAAGACTTTAACTGGTAAGACTATTACCTTAGAAGTTGAATCCTCTGATACTATTGACAATGTCAAGTCCAAGATTCAAGATAAAGAAGGTATTCCACCTGACCAACAAAGATTAATCTTTGCTGGTAAGCAATTGGAAGACGGCAGAACTCTATCTGACTACAACATCCAAAAGGAATCCACCTTACACTTAGTCCTAAGATTAAGAGGTGGTGGTAAGAAGAGAAAGAAGAAGGTCTACACCACCCCAAAGAAGATCAAGCACAAGCACAGAAAGGTTAAGTTAGCTGTCTTATCTTACTACAACGTCGATGACGAAGGTAAGGTCACTAAGTTAAGAAGAGAGTGTGACAACCCAACCTGTGGTGCCGGTGTTTTCTTGGCTGACATGAAAGATAGATTTTACTGTGGTAAATGTCATTCTGTCTACAAGACTAACGCTTAAATAATCTAGTTTTATACATATTTTCTATATATATAGCATTTTATTATTAAACGAATAAAGATTAGTTTTTGTTGTCTTTTCATCATAAAGTTATTTTCATAAATATTTGTATATATTTGTAGTGGTGGTTCATTAATTCTATTTACTGGGGGATTACTTATTAAATTTACATAACATGTGTAATAATGGAGTGGAATGGGAATATTAATTTGAAATTGGTAGAGAAAATGCGGAGGAGGAATGTATGAATATGTGCTTCAAATTTATAGTGGAGGGGCAAAGTCATAAATAAAAAAGGCAAAAAAACAATCGATAGTTTACTCTATTTTGTAACTCGTCTGGAATCTTCAAATGTATCACTAAAGATATCTTGGTAGTCGGATAAGATATTGAATTTTCTAAAGCTTTCTTTGATCATTAGTTCAGCAGCGTTATTAACGTCTTCAACGGTCTCATTAACACGTTTAACAACGGTATTACCGAAATCCCCGAGATTATCAACGAGTAGGTCTGTCTTTTCCCAATGCTCATTAAATACCTTTAGAACGGAATCGAAGCCCATCTTACCCTTTATAGCATTGTCGGAAAATCTTTGTTTGCTCCAGTCCTCCATCGAGTTTGCAATTCTACTGAATTTACCATATGCTGTAATCTGGGCCTCTTGCTTGAAGAGCGTCTTGTTCTGTGGATCCTCTGGATGTGGTAAGTAATCAACCTGCTCGTACACTTTCAAAATGTTGACATAAGTTAAATTACAACTTCTTAGTTTTAATGTCTTGTCCTTTAGATTTACCGTTGAAATTTCACGGACATAACTCAAATTTGTGCCACCTAGCAACGACATAATCCAACGTGGAACACTCTGCTTCACAGTAAGCAACCTTTCAGAGACTAGGATGTTACCATTATCCTTCAACTCCCTTCTTAACACATCGACAGCAATAACATGCGTCGACACCTCATTTGGATACTTGTGCCAATTTGCGGCGGTGACTTGATCCCATGGGTAGTCAAAATCGTAACTATTTTGAAAAAGCTTCATATTATTTTTAAAAGAAAAATCTGCGTCTGATTATTAATGTTCTATACTCTATAATAACAATACTATTAATATTGATATTATTTCCCCTGTAATTACGAACGTATAATAATAATAAGGATAACTTATACCTCTTTCTTTTATAATACCTTTCCTTTCCTTTGTGTATATATATAATAACGCTTTTGGTTCCTTTTTCCTTCAGAATTTCGAACACGGAAGAAAAATTCTCGGATCCGATATCGGGAATAAACTGTCTGTGTTAGGCACGGATGTTGCTGTGATTGGTCAGGTGGATTTGCCCCATATAACTGCGAATAATAATAATACAGTTATATTATTTAAATATTGATGAATCGCCAGTCCCCTGAATCATGTTTATCCCTTGGATCAACGGTGTTAGGGCCTCTTACTTCAAACATTAGGTTTGTCAGGTTCTTGAGGAACGATTTGTAGTCAAAGATATTATTCTTGTTGGCTCTGATCCTGTGCATGACAGGGTTCTTGGAGTTGGTTTGTTTCAGATACTCTCGTGTCGTTTGTTGTGTCCCTGCCATAAATATATGGTATATGAGTAGGATCAGTGGGTACCAGGTCATTAAGAATCCGTACACTATCAACAGGATCGCTACAGGGCTATGCTGAGCTTTATCCTCTCTTGGGGCTCTGTGTAAATGAATGGAACAATTGGCAATTAATAGGATCGAAGTCAATGAACTGCTTACCAAAAATGCAATAAAATACCTATAGTTTCTTTGGCCAACACAATTATTTACCCAGATACAATGGTGGTCGTGTGTCGCTATACATGAATTGCATATCGAACAATGTGAAGATCTCGGTGGCCTCCAAATCTTACAGGTTCTACAGTATTTCATCGTGATTATGCCCTCGGGGTTCCCTGGTGCATTGGTCGCTGCAGGCAGACTGATTAGATTGTAATATTCTTGTGGGGTTTGATAGTTCTGCTTGAGTTGTGGCAGATGAATGTTTTTAGGTAAACACCCGGCATCGCTGGTAGATGTGATTAAGAATGACATTAGAGTCATCACCCAGAAATAATAAAATAGAACCACCAGGCCCTTGTAACCATACTTATTCTTATGGTGCCATAGTTTATTTGTTTCAAAGATCGAAAAAAGTACACAGGGTACGATAATTAAAAATAGCACAATAATCGAGAATTGTCGCTTGTTCTTGACAGTTCTAAACCTACCGCCAATGAAAAATATATAGTTTGTTGTACTAGATAATGGAATGTAATTACGTATACTGTTTGACTTAACTGACTCAATAATATCCTTATCACCATCTATTGCAACAAACCATGCAAGAAGCAGCCGAAAATATTGCCATATTGTCAGAGATCTCTCTGGAATAACTATGGGATTTTCACTAACATCCGTTCGACAAATATTTGGGCCAATATTCATATTTGCATTGCATTTAATATTTGTGTTTATGAGTGTTGGACTTGTTTTCTATCTGTGTTGAATTTTTGTCGAATTTTTTTCTTCCTTATCTTTAAAAATCACAATAAGTTTTGTGCTATACACAAACAACACACACAACATAGATCATACAAAGCACAAAGCACAAAGCACAAAGCACAAAGCACAAAGCACAACCCTTATAGCAGCTTAATGTACTAGATTACAACCTAGTTGAGATTATGGTCTTACCATCCAGATTATGGATGAAATCCTAACTAGGATCAGACAGCAATTAGAGTTGGGTGTACCTACACAAGTAATTAAATATATGTATGCATGCATGCATGGCGCCAATACTGGGAATTACAACACGATTACAATATGCAAGATACACAGTCACAAAAAACCCTATAATATCATAAAATACCATCATGATTTATTGTCCAAAGAATTGGTAATCCCTGGCCCGCTATCATCGGCGGCAGTAGTCTCCATTGGGCATTACAGCCTAATACTACGAGTGCCTATAGTGCACCATTAACAATTTACATCAAGTAATCTTACATCTACAATTTCAACCCTTAATAATACTGGTTCACGACATACCCAAACAGAACACCAGCCAATTGAACCTTCTACTGCACGACACGACATTTATCATATGGAATACTATGCCTGCTATTACTGTATTTACATCATTCAGCACGAACCGAAAATTTTTTACTGCAATTTTTTTTATTTTTCTGCATAAAAAAGAATTTTGGTTGCACTTGTCTGTATATCATATTTAAATCAAGTCGAGAATTGTATCTTTATTTAATGGTATGTTGCAATAATAGGTTAGATCATCAACAGCTCAACAAAGGAATATACATATAGAAGAATGAGTAGTGAGAATAGTGATAAAGTTTATTGTGCGGGCTTGCAATGTGGTAAGGAAACTAGCTCGCAACTGAAATGTCCCATCTGTCTGAAGAACGGCATAATCTCAATCTTCTGTGATGAAACCTGTTACAAAGATAACTATAAAGCCCACAAAGCCTTGCATTTTAAAGATGGCGATGAGACAGGCAGTGAATCGTATGATCCATTTCAAAAGTTTAGATACACTGGTGAATTAAAAGCGCACTACCCTTTGACACCAAAGAGATACGTCCCAGAATCAGTGACAAAGCCAGATTGGGCTGCTGATGGGATGCCTGTAAGTGAACAAAAGAATGATAGAATGAACCAGATTCCAATTTACAAAAAAGACGAAATCAAAAAGATTAGAAAAGCCTGTATCCTAGGAAGAGAAGTTCTTGATATTGCTGCTGCGGCAATCAGACCAGGTGTCACAACTGATGAAATCGATAAGATTGTCCACGAAGAAACAGTTAAGAGAGACAGTTACCCATCCCCATTGAACTACTACAATTTTCCTAAATCTGTTTGTATCTCCGTAAATGAAGTTATCTGCCATGGTATTCCAGACAAAAACATCCTCAAAGAAGGTGATATTGTAAATCTAGATGTTTCTCTTTACTACCAAGGCTTCCACGCCGATTTGAACGAAACATACTATGTTGTTGGTGACGATGAGTCGAAACTGTCCAAGGAAGCCATCAACACTGTTGAAACCGCCAGAGAGTGTTTGAAAGTCGCCATTAAATTATGTAAACCAGGTACTACATTCCAAGAATTGGGTGATTCCATTGAGAAGCATGCCACCGAGAACAAATGTTCTGTAGTAAGAACCTATTGTGGTCATGGTGTTGGGAAGTACTTCCATTGTTCACCAAACATTCCACATTACGCCAACAACAGAACCCCAGGTGTTATGAAACCAGGTATGGTCTTCACCATTGAGCCAATGATTAACGAGGGTACCTGGAAGGACGTTACCTGGCCAGATGATTGGACCTCAACCACCCAAGATGGTAAGAGATCTGCTCAATTCGAACACACCTTGTTGGTCACCGAGAACGGTGTCGAAATTTTGTCTGCAAGAAACAAGAAGTCCCCAGGTGGTCCAAGACAAAGAATAAAGTAGGAGCTGTTGTACGTACATATACATAATACATATTAATTAACTCATCAATTCCTAATCGATTAATAGATAATAGATAGGTCATCTGTCCATCACGTGATCATATTTTGCTGCAATATCCGGGTAATAGAATTGCGTTCATAGAGAAAAATTTTCGTTGTTTTCTGTTCAAAGTGGCAAAAAACAACAGTGAAACTGATTGACTGATATAAAGAAAGAAGGTGTTTGGCGTGTATTGACTGACTACTGCATTGCCAACCTAGATATTCAGAAGCGATTAGCCAAAGTAGCCAACTACCGAACTAACGAAGGAGAACTAATACAGAATCACACATATAGCCATGTCACTTCAACTACTTAACCCAAAAGCAGAATCCCTAAGAAGAGATGCTGCATTGAAAGTTAATGTTACATCCGCTGAAGGTTTACAGTCAGTTCTAGAGACCAACTTAGGCCCAAAGGGTACTTTAAAAATGTTAGTAGATGGTGCAGGTAATATCAAATTGACAAAAGACGGTAAGGTCCTTTTAACTGAAATGCAAATCCAATCTCCAACGGCTGTGTTAATTGCTAGAGCCGCCGCCGCACAGGATGAAATCACTGGTGATGGTACCACTACTGTTGTGTGTCTTGTCGGTGAACTATTGAAACAAGCTTATAGGTTTATCCAAGAGGGTGTCCATCCAAGAATCATCACTGATGGGTTCGAAATTGCAAGAAAAGAAGCTTTGGAATTCTTAAACCAATTTAAAATGGATCACATTGAATTGGATAGAGAATTTCTCTTACAAGTAGCAAGATCTTCTTTATCAACAAAAGTGAATAACGAACTAACTGAAGTATTGACACCAATCGTCACAGACGCTGTGTTAAACGTTCAAAATACCGAAAACAATGCTCTTGATTTACATATGGTCGAAATTATGCAAATGCAACATTTATCGCCAAAGGACACAACTTTTGTTAAGGGTTTAGTGTTAGATCATGGTGGAAGACATCCAGATATGCCAAATAAGGTTGAAAATGCTAATATCCTTATTTTAAACGTCTCGTTAGAATATGAAAAGACAGAAGTTAATTCTAGTTTCTTTTACAGTTCTGCTGACCAAAGAGATAAATTAGCCACAAGTGAAAGAAAATTTGTTGATGAAAAGTTGAAAAAAATCATAGATCTAAAAAATGAAGTTTGTGGTTTGGACTCTAACAAAGGATTTGTTATAATCAACCAAAAGGGTATTGACCCAATGTCCCTAGATACCCTGGCCAAACATAATATCCTAGCACTAAGAAGAGCAAAGAGACGTAACATGGAAAGATTGCAACTGGTAACAGGTGGTGAAGCACAGAATTCTGTAGACGATTTATCCCCAGCGGTATTGGGTTACTCAGGTTTAGTTTACCAACAAACTATTGGTGAAGAAAAATTCACATATGTCACCGAAAATAAAGATCCAAAATCTTGTACTATCCTAATTAAAGGTGCAACTAATTATCAATTAAATCAAACAAAGGATGCGGTCAGAGATGGTTTAAGAGCTGTGGCTAACGTTTTAAAAGATAAAACAGTTATCCCAGGTGCTGGTTCATATTTCATTGAAGTCGCAAACCATTTAAAGAGATCGAATATGAATAAACTGGGTGCAAAAGGTAAAACGAAAACTGGTGTCGAAGCATTCGCAGAAGCTATGCTAGTGATTCCAAAGACTCTGATCAAGAACTCAGGTTACGATCCATTAGATGTCCTAGGAATGTGTCAAGATGAACTAGATGACGCAGAAAATATTGAACAAGGTCAGGATCGCAGATATGTAGGTGTTGATTTAAATATTGGTGATAGTTGTGATCCAACTATTGAAGGTATCTGGGACTCTTATCGTGTCATTAGAAATGCAATCAGTGGAGCTACAGGTATTGCCAGTAATCTATTATTATGTGATGAATTATTAAGAGCCGGCAGATCTACATTAAAGGAAGGTGGTGGCCAATAAGCCAACATGTTATAGACATCAAATAAAGAAGAAAGAATGTTTTTACACAAACAAATCATATACATTATATAGCAAACATTAATTATAATAGTAACACTATTTAGTCATCAAGTTGTATATATTTACTGACAAGTCGTTTCAGCTTATACTCCATAGTTTTTGACTTGTTCTATCATTTGATATTTCAATAACAACAAAAAAAAATGTTGAAACAATTTTAAAAAAACACGACAATCTTTAAAAAAATCTATAAAATTCATACAAATAAGGAATATTTCCTAAGGACAAGGCTCATTAGTTAACAAACCAATATACTGAACGAGTCATTTTCAATTAGATATACAGTAGTAAAGTCCATTTTATAACCCTACGCACAATGTCTGAACAAGATTTATCCTTAACAGAGAGGGAAGTTAGTCTAAGAGACATGCAAATATCTTCTATCTTAAAGATGCTTTTTCTAAATAAAGATGTGGATAATACTAATCTAGAAGATACATTCAATGAAAATGAAATATTTTGGAAAGTATTGGTACTTGACGTTAAAAGCACAGTAATTGTATCATCGATTTTACGTGTTAATGATTTGTTAAAGGCTGGTGTCACTGTCCATACTTTAATTCACCAGGATAGAACTCCTCTACCAGATGTTCCTGCTGTCTATTTTGTTTCTCCTACACAAAACAATATAGACTTTATTGTTCAAGATTTAAAGGATGATAAATATTCAACATACTATATTAATTTTACTTCAAGTTTAGATAGGGAGCTATTAGAGAATTTTGCTCAACAAGTGTCTTTAACTGGTAAATCGGATAGAATTAAACAAGTTTATGATCAATATCTCGATTTCGTTGTCACAGAACCAGAATTGTTTTCCTTAGAACTACCAAATACTTATGCAATCTTAAATAATCCAGCATCAACCGAAGAAGTTATCAATTCTCTGTGTGATAAGATAGCTGATGGATTATTCAATACAATCATGAGTACAAATACAATTCCAATAATTAGAGCCTCGAAGAATGGTCCTGCAGAGATAGTCGCCGAAAAGTTAGGCACAAAGTTACGTGATTATGTAATTAATACTAAATCATCCAGTGTATCGGTGTTACCTAGTAATGACACATTAGAAAGATCAGTTCTAATTTTATTAGATAGGCAAATTGATTTTGCATGTATGTTTTACCATTCATGGATTTATCAATGC
This sequence comes from Jamesozyma piceae, assembly GCA_030674245.1. Classification (NCBI taxonomy): domain Eukaryota; kingdom Fungi; phylum Ascomycota; class Saccharomycetes; order Saccharomycetales; family Saccharomycetaceae; genus Jamesozyma; species Jamesozyma piceae. The sequence goes on from JAJLYB010000124.1 coordinate 17,066, forward strand.
ATGGTTTTTGATATCTTTAAATTATCAAGAAATACCATTACGATAAAGACCAAGAAACAGGAAAAGATAGGCGATGACCAAGAAGAAGAAAAGACAACTGAAACAAGATATGATATTGATCCAAAGGACTTCTTTTGGATTCAAAATTCCCATTTACCATTTCCTGAAGCTGCTGAAAATGTTGAGACTGCATTAACAAAATACAAAGAGGAAGCTGCCGAGATCACGAAGAGAACAGGTGTTTCTAATATTACCGATTTAGATCCTAACTCAAATGATGACACTATCCAAATCCAAGAGGCTGTTAAAAAATTACCTCAATTAACAGCAAGAAAAAATACAATTGATACACATGTTAATATATTTAGTGCACTACTAGCTCAGTTGGAAGATAAAAAATTAGATACGTTTTTTGAAATTGAACAAGATCCAAATAGCACAAAGCTAAAAGCAAATTTCATGAATATTTTAAATGATAATCATACAAATAACTTAGAAGATAAAATGAGATCATTTATTGTGTTATACTTAACTTCCAATGATGGTCTACCAAAGGATTTTATTTCTCAAATCGAAGAATACTTCAAAAAAAATAACTATGATATCAGTGCTTTAAAATATATTTATAAATTAAGAGAGTTTATGCAGTTATCAAATAAGACTTTACAAAACAAATCTTTGGAAGATAACACAAATAGTAAAGATTCTAATAATGCCAATACAAACCTATCACTATCAAGGTTATACAACCTAACAGAAGGTAGACTGCCGGGCAGTGTTGGCAGTTTAATATCAGGTATTAAAAAACTATTGCCAGAAAAGAAAACTATTCCAATTACGAATGTCGTTGAAGCTATAATGGACCCACTAAACAGTTCACAAAAAAATTTGGAGACAACTGATAGTTATACTTATATAGATCCAAAGATTACAAGAGGTTCTCATACAAAGAAACCAAAGAGACAATCTTATAATAAATCAATAGTATTTGTTGTTGGTGGGGGTAATTACTTGGAATATCAAAACTTGCAAGAATGGGCTCACTCTCAATTACATAACCCAAAGAGAGTTATGTATGGTAGTACAGATATCACTACACCAAGTGAATTCTTACACGAAATTTCTCAATTGGGTGCTGAAAATTAATAAGTCTTTATTGTAAAATATGTAAATGAATTGATTGATTTAGTATATGTTTATATAAACTAAGTAATGTAAAGTTCTATTCGTGTATGTATACATTTGTCTTAATACATATAATATAAATATATATGTGTACTATTTATTATGTGTTGTCTTGAAACCATAAGTATTTTTTATTACAAATAGTTTGATGTTGTTTCTAGTATCTTAGTTGACCTTTTAGCATCTATGAATAAATCCTTGGCTTCTTCGATATCAATAGTCATAATTTCCTTACGGCCAGCAGTTTGTGCCAAGATACCAGATGGTGATAATAGTTGTAAGGCATAACGAAGAGAAGTTTCAACACCCATTTGTGCTAATAGATCCAAACTTTCCACTGATAATTCCAAGTTTTCAACTTTAGATCTTCTTTCGATAATTGAGCGAATTTCATCCTTATTATATGGTAAAGTACGAACAATCAATAATCTATCAATTAAATCTGGTGGGACACCATGTGGTGAAATAACATCTTCTGTACCACGTACTGTAGTCATACCTCTATTTGATGCCAATACGACAATTGGAGCAATGTTTGACTCAAGAGCCCTATTTAAATAGGTGAATATTTCGATATCCAACATATTAACTTCATCTATAAATAAAACACCAGGTACTAATTCTGCCACACCTTGATCGATATATTTAGCAACAACCTTATTAACTTCTAATCTTAATTTTTCAGTAATCTCTGTCTTTTTTGGTTTCAATAGCTGGCCCATCATCGAGACAACATCTTGGCCACCTTGAGGTCTTGCATTAGCAATATCTAAGTCGTGCAATGTAACATCTTGGACAATCTCCTTCTTTTTATGAACTTCACCCTTTGGTAATGGAACATATTCCTCTGTTTCTAAATCGAATTCTGTTGCATAAGCATCAGATCTACCGACTCTTTTAACTGCACCTGTATTTGCTTCTATATAGATAACATCACCAACGTTTACTTTTTCTCTTTGGATACTTTCATAAATTGTTGGGTCTAATCTTAAAGTTTTGGTACCCTTTGCAGATTTCAAACCCACTATGACATGGGAAATAGTCTTTCCATAACCGCCTAATGGATTTTCTGCATCTTCAGGTGTCAATTCTGTAACTTCACCTTCATACACTTCTTTAGTTTCTTTAATTCTTAAACCGATGGCTCTTCTAAAATTCTCCATCAACGCTTCAGTCTTTTTAACCTCAACGGAATATAATTCACTTCCAACTAGCGGACAAAATGGAACCTTTGGTCCCAATTCTTGTGAAATGGCTAATGCTAAGGCAGTCTTACCAGTAGATGGGCCACCGGCTAACAAAATAGCTTTACCAGACATTTTTTTAGCTTTGATTAAGTCAACTATAACACCACAAGCCTCACGAGCCTCAATTTGGCCCACAAATCCACCTTCAACTTTCTTTGCAATACCACTATCATCTAAACCTAAACCTTTGATATGAGTATGAGCAGCGGTACGGGTGGATCCATTAGTGGATCCTGTTGATTCCCCTGTGGCTGTTGCTGCTGAAATTGTAGCAGCTGAATTTTTTTCGTTGTTAACTTCAGTAATGGATGCCATTATTGTAAATCTCTGGAATATATATCTTATAGACAATAAATGGTCAATGTCGTTCTTCTTTTCCTTCTTTCTCGTTTCGTCTGTATAAAATATTTTGATTCATTAAATAAAGTTCCATTTAATTTATTATTTCTTTTAATTTAAATTTTCAAAATTTATCACGCTGAACGATTAATGTGCACGTGTAAAAAAATAATACATACATATTATTCTATCAAGAGATACATAATGTTAAGAAGAAAGGTACATATTTCTATATACATATGTGTATATCTGGGTCTGTCGCTGTTATATTGTACCTAGTAGATAAATGAGAAAGGTTATTATGAAAAGTAAGCTCTTATTATATGTCGCTTGTTACGTATATATGTAAGAAAGAAATGCATGTGAATGTAGATTTAGTTTATTCTATTTCTTCTATATCTATTTGATCGTTTGGTTCTTTTGGTTCTTGAGCCTCCGCCCATTGTGTCACGTCGTCGATATACGATATGATTGTTGCCACACTTTCTGGATTATTTGCCTCTAGTGGTAAAAATTGTACCATACCGAAATCATCGACTAAATTTGCAATGCACTGATTTAGACGATGGAATTTTGGGTTAGTTTCTTGGTCTACGGTATTTATGAGGACACTTGCATCCGGGTTTAAGAACCTTTTCAATTTTTTCTTGTTCATCTCATCTTTTATTAAATCGACTTTACTTAGGATATTAATATGTGGTAACTCCAAGAGAATCATGGCAGACATAGCAGATAATGCACCACTAAAAAATTTAGATGTGTCTATCACAAATGGTGCTTCTAAAAGATACGTAGCACAGAGACTAAAATTCAATTGGCCTTGTAAATGGCGCACAATATTTGGCAACACGGGTATATGCGTATATAACTCGATCTGACCTGGACAGTCAAAGATCAAATATTCGTCGTTATAGTCTCCCAACTCTTCATCCAACCAGTCTAAATTCTCCATTAAATACTCAAAACAGTATATCAAAGCACCATTTGGACCTAACTCCATCTCTTCCATGACATCATCCAATGAGATTAAGTCCCTAATATCTATGGTAAATTCGTACTTGTTTGGTTCTGCAGCAGGATCAAGGTTAACAATGTGAGCTCTACGGCCAATAGTTTGCATATGGGATATAATAGAGTTACAGAACGTACTCTTACCTGCACCAGCAGGGCCTAGAACTAAAACACCAACACGAGACATTTTTACGATATATGACTTTTCTGTTATAACTTTTTTTATTAACTAATGCAACACACTACCTACTCGTTTTGGTAGTCTCGATACTTCGATATATCTATAATTAATAGAGAGCTGGGGTGGCAATTGATATTGAAGTGCTCAGGTCTACACTGATCATCGCAAAAACTGTCCAAATTTTTCAACTGAAAAAAAACGGTATCAAAGTTCGTTCGTGGTTGGCGATGTTTTGAAGTGAAGCGCAACATTAGGTGTATTTGAGGGTGAAGATAATGATGTATATATTATTCTGTTGTGTATTGAGTTAGTGAATTCAAAGATTTGGGAATGCACTTTGGTCGAAGATGATCTGTGTTACCTGTATGAGTCCTGCGGAGTCTCTTTATATCACGTATTCGAATAGACACATCCAATTAACAGAATGTTCGGTATGTCATAATGCAGTTGATAAGTACGTTGAAATAGATAATGTTGTATTGTTTATCGATCTGTTGCTGTTAAAACCTGGTGCGTATAGGCATCTTGTCTTTAATGCGTTGGAAAAGACTTTATCAAAATATGATGACTGGATACCAATCACTGAATCTGGGCCTGACAGCAATAGGCCATTCCAGGTTCTCCAATCAAATGTCAAAAACTGGATTTATAAATTTGACATGTTGAACCGTTTATGGATTATTTTATTGACTTTTGAGGTTTATCTAAGGTGTGTCAACGAAGCAGACAAGTACCAATTCGCATCTCAAAATAATGGATCCATATTGTTTACATCAGTACTTAGTAAGATTCAAAGTTGGAATTCTTTCAAGCAATATGTATATTTTGCTGTATACTCATCCATGGATATTGTACTATTTCATAATTTAACACAGTATTTTATTATCCACTATTACAAATGGGGTCAAGATATCAAATACGCAAAATACATCATATCCTACACAGTTTTGTTATCATATGGTGCCAAGATCTTTCCTGTATTGATGATAATTTGGCCATATGATACTGCTCTATCCATGAGATTCATTAAATCAGTCGCGAACTTATATATTATAGAATCCTTAAAAATTGTAACGAATCTATCATACATTTCAATTCTAAAGATTTTCTTGACAGTTACACTAATAAGGGTACTCTTAATTAAATCAGTCATGGTATTTTTCCTAACCAATGGTAATCTCAAACAAACTAGAAGCTTTCTCGGCTATGAATTTCAACTAATGTTACCCCATTCATTGAAGAATTTCCTAAACTAATGAATAAATATTTATATATTGTTTAATAAATATAATACAACATACATACATGTTTATATATAGTTTCCTCCCAATTATTCCAGCATTGGGCCCTCTAATCCGTCAATTAAATATGGATAATGATATGTTTCTGTATCAACAGCCGTGCTTATCATAGAATTGTCTCTTTCGTGTTCTCTGATAGAGCTTAAGGCAATATACTGAGATAATGGTAAATAATTTTTTTCAAAATCCCACCAAACACTACACGTAATGAATGGTAATGGAATAAGCCATGATGAAAGAACCCAACCACTCTCAAAGCCCGCCAGGGTTCCTGCCATGGTTAATTGAAATAATAGTAACCCAACAAGTATTCTTCTAAAGATTAACGGCCATACTTTACCAGTAGAATGAGGTAAATGATCAGTAGCATAAATTAGTTGATATTTATAAACATAAAACCCAATAACAAAATATGCCAATCCAGAAACAAGGATTTTTGTGCTCATAACACTATAGATTAACGTAATAATAAATATCAATATTGGCTGAGGTAATTGCAACCCAAAACTGAAAATTGGTGGATTGTATAATTCCTTTCTTTGTCTAGGTGTCTTTGCTTGAATTTTGATTAATGGGAACCCGATTAGACTTCCTGCAAGTAATAGTTTGAACGGGAACATACCAATACCTTGTAAAATAATTAAATCAACATAAAATAGGGAAAATTCCTTAACTGATGTTGCCAATTGATATGCAATTTTAGTTGTATCAGATAAATAACCCCAATAATTTGAGGCAGTACCGGCCAATGTGAAGACCAAAAATAAATTAACAAAAATATAGAAAAAATTCTTGGACACTAAGGAAAGTTCTTCTTCACTATATGACACTAAACCTTGATGGGAAGTTAGATACTCATAAAAATATGGAATTCCGACATTTAATAAGGTGAAGATATATGTTGGTAATAATCCAGTAACTATATTTTCAGCCCATCTGTTCTTTTTCAGGAAATCCCCTAAAGGTGGCCAAAATTTTGATATTGTCTTTAAATTTAACAAAGTGGCTAAATATGACACTGGGATAACTAAAAATACACTTGAAAGGCCAATAAAGATTGTAATAGTATAAACTTTTGTTAGACGGTCATTTCTTGATAAACAAACATGGTCCCATTTTATATCATGAGGTGCTGGTGCCAACCTAGTTATGAAGAAATGAACTCTTGGATCTAAAACAGCTTGAGCAGCCATTTGGGCATTGGCAACAGAATCCATAGTAATAAATGCAGTTGGTGTAGCAGAGTAGTGTTTCTTTCTAGCCTCAGTGATTTCATTATCAATAAATTTCAGTTGTTTTGTAAGATAATCAATTGAATCAACCTCTTCACCAAATAATCCATAAGGACCTGTTCTCATCTTTGGTCTTTCCTTTAAGTGGATTTCAGAGTATAATGTATTATCCTCTGGTATACCAGTGTTCTGAATACTAGTTACGTCGTTATTATCATTGTTGATAGTATTACGCTGATAACTATTGCTTTCAGCACTAGGACCCTCATCACTGTGAGTAATTTCAGAAACATTATGGTCATTATCACTTCTATTTAGGTTATATGATTCTCTGCAGATGTCGTCATTACGCAGGTTCGGTGGACAATCGGCGTATGCTAATTCTAGCTTCTTCAATATTTTCACCCTGTAGTGAAATAATTTATTCAAGGGACCCCATTCTCTGCAGATGGTAATAGATGAAACTTTACCGATCTTAAGCTGTTCTATTCTTCTCTTTAATGAAGTCATGTCTCGTAATTCAATTGGAATGCCAGTCAATCTTATCGTCCTATCAGTAATTGTGTTTAGTTTACCCAAGAATGATTGTCTTGTATTCACTACATTCGTAGTCTGTGCTGTTAAAGTATGAATTGTCAAAAATGTGAAAAAATATGTGAACAAAACATACATCCACAAGTAAAAATCTGATGTCTCTGGTGCTTGCCCAACGTTATCATCAGTAGTTGATCTCTTAAATATATATCTAGAAAACAATTTGGTTGTAGATTCAGTGGAACCCTCGTCGTATTGTCCAGTAAAATGATATCTCATAGGTGATATTATCAATATTGAGAAAAAACAATATGTGGCTAATAATTTGATGCACATTTTGAAAAAGCTTAAAAATACAAAGGCATCCAGTCCAGCATATTCTAATACTTGTTTGTCATTAATTTTGTATAGGACAGGTATCCAGCCAAATAGACTACTTCCATCCCATTCTGGTAACCTAAGGTTTCCATCATTTTTATATTTTCGGCTAGCATACAGCCTTGGTAATTTCTTCAAAAGGATAGAAAATGAAAGAAATGCAAATACACCTAAAGTTGTTGCAATTGCCAGTTGTGTTGTAGCCACCATTGATGTCGGTTTTCTAAAATCATGGTCATTGTCCCGGTTTAGTTCACTGTTGATGCCGGATAAAAACGTTGTAAGTTTCTCAAGCATAGGTGTAATCTACTTCTTAAATAATTGTAATATATTCTAGTATCGTTTCCTCAAATCTACCTGTATAAGAGACTATATGTTGAGTGCTTGTTTTGTTCTGTTTTGTCTTATCTTGTTCTCCTGAAAGAAGAGAGGGCATTGCAACTTGAATCAAAAATATGATATTTTTTCTTTGTTCGAGTTTTCTCGTTTCGCGTATTAAGCAAATCATGATAAAATAGTGTCACAGTAATAAAAAATGAGAGTAAAGACAGTGGTCTGTTTTCCCATTAGGTTTATCTATTTATTTATGTATTTGCATGTTTGTATCTATATATACGGTTATGCTCTCCAGTATTGTGCCAAATTATGCAGGTGATCGATCACAATTGGCAATAATGCATTCACACTGTCATTGATTAGTGTTTGGAAATGGACAGTTGCTTCTTCCTCAGACATGTCAAGGTTAAATCTTTCTTTAACCTTCAAAATTGCACCATCTGGATCTACTCTGATATCTGGGATGCTTGAAGTTTTCATCAATTCAAACAAGTTCAAGATCAATCCTGCATTTCTTCTTAGAATTGAATATGCAACAAAGCAATAGCTCCGAAACTTATTGTAATTTGACGATTCTGCACCACCAAATGCCTCAATAATTTGGGGAGGTAACTTCATTAATGGGGGGAAAGGTTTTGGGTCTTGGCCTAATATATATCCAAAGTCTGCATGGAAAAAATGACCATCGGGTGTGATTAATAAATTATCTAAATGTCTATCACCAACACCTAATATATATGTAATAACAGAATATCCAGCGCATGATTTTACAAAATTGTCCATAACCCAACTTTCTACTCCCAAATCTTCATTTGGAGCAGGATAGTGTTTCTTTAAATACCCTAATATTCCATGATATTTACTTAATATACTTCCCATAGTATCGTTTGGAATAAATTGTATAGCACCTTCGTCAGGTCCCGTTGCTAAAATCTTATATGGTGTTAATTTTAAATCAACATTTTCATTTTTTAATAATTCATCCATTAATCTAATGACCTGCACAACTAATTGATCCTGCCTTAAGTCATCACCTACCTTATACATAATTGGATAATTTTCCTCTTTATCTGTCTTAAACGTAATCATTAATGGAGACAGTGAACTTTTAAACACCTTAGATCTTTCAGGTATAACATCTATAATCCATATTGAGGGGTCTAATGGTAATCGTAGGGAGCCATGTTTCTTTAGTAAATGCCTTACTTTGGTTGATAATAAATGATTCAGTAACTCCAATTTCTTCGTTGTGGTATCCTTTAGTTTTTTAATCTCTATACAACATTCCCCGAGTAACTCAACTAGTGAGATCTGATCTTTAAGAATTTGAAGTTCATCCTTTCCTAGTCTACTGCAAAAAGATTCCAGTATTTGATTTAAATATGGCCTATCTTGAGATTCCGATTTTAAGTACCAATAGAAAAAGTTACCTAATCTTGAGTTTTTCAATGCTCTTCTAATCAGAAACTCAGCTAAAGGTGATATAACTATAGTGGTATCCTCCAAATGGGAATTTTCACTAATCCCCTCGAGATTCTTGTTGGCCTCATTATCAAATGAACTATTAATAGAATTCAATAAAGTAGGGTTTTTTGACGTCATAGAAGAGTTTAGAACTTTTGAGGTTGTATTTGTTGATGGAGTGTGGACAATTTGAAATTCACTATTGTTTGTATTGTTCAATAATGTTGAAAGGTTTTCAAAGCAAACAGCTTGAACTAGTTGTAACAAGTATAATTCCAACTCTTTATCCGAAGCTTTCTTCAACCTATTAACTGCATACGAACGTACAGATAAATTCGTAAATGAAGGTCCCAATAACTCAATTGCATCATCAAGGTCTATCTCAGCCCACGAATCTAACAGTTCTAGAACCTCCGAACGTTCAGATTCTTCATTCAAGTTCGTACTCTGTAGGAATTTTGTCAACGCCTTCTTATTATTCATTAAATAGTATCTGTATCTCCAAAGTGAGCCCTTTTCATGGGCAGTTAATTTAGTACTGGGTGGGTAGTTGATAATTCTATTTAAATAGTTTCTCTTTTTAGTATCTGGCTTGACTTGTTTATCTAAATCAGAATGTTTGGATGCTCTTTCTAAACGTCTATATTTTTCTTCAATAGGATCTGAATTAAATTGATCAGGGTCGTAAAACTTCAGTGTTGAATTTGTTTCATCTCCTAACGATATCTTTTTGATTCCTTGGTCTATTCTTGTTTGAGTCATCATATCATTAGTTAATTCAAAATTGTGTAACGTTGGAATATTAGCTTGTATATTTTCTATGACCTTGTCTGTGTATACAACAGGTAGTTCGAAGAAGGGAAACTTGATATTTAGAATAAATTCATTAAGTGGTGGAACCTTGTCGTTTCTCTCATCTTCCAATTTCTTCAAAGTTATTTGGTCTAGCCAATTTATTCTTTTGAATTCACCAAGGAAAAATTTATTCATATTTTCTTGAACCTTATCATCTACAACTACTATAGCACCTGCATTGTTTTCCAGGTTCTGGTCATTCCCATATTTAAACTTCAGGGATTCGTAGCCCCTCTTCAATGAAAAGTCGTTTGAATTAAAAATGTACGTTTCTAAATGATAGAACGATATTCTTTTAGAACCATTATACTCCCACAAAATAATTCTCAATTTACTAGACAGATTTAATTGTTTGATATTGATTGGTAACGTTAACCAATAATCCCATTTCCTAGAAGTCTTGAAGGCAATATACGGCGTAAACACTGGAACGGTTAAATTTCTATTTCGCTCGTTATCAAAAACCTGTATTGACACAATTATATTACTGTACTGAGAGATATTCGATTCTACTTGTGATAACATGGGATTAATTAGTTTTTGTGATGGTTTTACCAATGGTTTACGACCTATTAAGGATTTTATCTTTATTCGCAGTGGAATATCTAAATCTTGTGAAACACAGAAAGCCACATTGCTTGATGACATTACTTTTTGCTCTTTTTCCTCCTATTAGAGAATGTATTTAATAAAGTCACTTCAACTAAGCACACTAATATCGTGGCGATTATCCTTTAAGATACCTTTATTATAAACTGTTGTTGCTGTTATTAGTGTTTATGTTAATTGCATGCTTCCCTTGAAAGACCGCGATGTTCGATATTGTTTTGTTTTATTCACTTATTTGTTGACAAAGTACAAGGCAAAGAGTATATCTTCGGTAATACACAATTGTAACTGTTAAGTGTATTACGAAAAAAGTAAAAGTTTACTGAGTAATGTTAATGAATAGTTTACCTCAACGAGTTGCACGTTCTTTAAAACGTAGCAGTGCCAAATGTATATCAAGGGTTGCATGTTATTCCACCGGAGGAGCATCTGGAACATGTTGTAATTCTTCCCTAAATGGTGGAAAAGTAACATATCCAACAGATCCATCTGCTAATATTATGAGACACTTGCAATTTACCAAGAGGTTACCATTCACAGAAGGTTTGAAAATTCAGGAGAAAATTATACGTGCAAATTTGGATATGAAACAACTACAAACAAAGATTCAATCGAAATTGGAAGAATTACATTTAGAGCATGGTGAAAATGCTACCATTAATGACAGTGAAAAACAAATCATAGATAATATACTCGCTATGAAACCTAACCCAGTGGTATTAACATTTGAATTTGAACCTACATATACTGGTGGTAAGAGAATTAAGAAAACAATTACAAAGGAACAGATTGAAAAATTTCAAAATTTCAAACCATTGCAACAAGTAGACAATCCCACACCTAAATTCGTTCAAGTAGAAAGGGGTGGACAGATAACATTCCATGGACCAGGGCAAATGGTTGCATATATTATTCTAGATTTAAAAACATTCAAGAATTTCCCTGCAAGGTGCTTAATATCAGCTATTGAGAAAGCAACAATGAATACTCTAAAGAAAGCGTTACCATCATCGTCTTCTGGGAACGCTGTTAACCTATTGGGTATAGAAACAAAAAAATTAAATGGAGAAACTGGTGTTTGGACAACAAATGATGAAAAAATTGCAAGCATTGGAGTACATGTTAGAAGATCAATCACATCACATGGTGTTTGTATTAATGTATCACCAGATTTATCATATTTAAATAATTTCGAGATGTGTGGAGCTTCTGAAGGTATAGCTACTAGCATTAAACAGGAGAAACCTGGTTCAAACATTGGTAATCAAGATATAGCAATTAGTTTTGTCAGAGAATTATCAAAGTTGTTAGGTATAGCAAAAGTTGAGAGGATTCAAGCTGATGGATCAGACATGCTTGATTAACTTCATGTGATGTAATGTAATTTAATTTAATTTAGATAACACTTGTATATACGCAAGCATGTATATATTCATATGTATAACAATAATGAAATTATTTACCAATTAAATAGTTAAATTTGTATAATAACTGCTTATACAATTCTCTAAAGAATTTAATTTGGCATTTAGAGTAATCAAAGTTGGATCTGTCGTAGTAGTTGAGAGTTTTTCGCAATTAGTGACAACTTTATTATCAAAAGTAATGGCTCTGCTAATGAAAAAACGTGCTTGTTCTAGGGTTGTTGACTCAGTATTGAAGGCAGATATTATCATATTGTTTAAAAAGCCCTCTTCTTCAATCTGAATGTCGTTTGATTTCAAAATTTCTTTTAAATTCTTGTTTCTGTCATCTCTCAGCTCTTGTTGGATTTTATCTATTATTGATTTACCATTATTTGGGTTAATGTTACACCAAGGTTTCTTAACCACTTTGTTCAAATTCCTAAGGTCTATAACTATTTCAGTTTTATAAATAACTAACTCTAAACTTAGTTGATGGTGTATTGATTGACATAAACAGTCATAATCCTTGGGGAATAAAATTTTCATTATATTGTTGTTATTATATGGAAATATAATCTCGTTTGGAGGGTTTTGTAGGATATTAATTGATTGTGTCAGGGCCGATAATATTACACTTAATTTTGTTGTAAATTCATTATTGTCTTCTACAAGCTGTAAGTCTTCTAATCCTTCTAAAATTTCATGTAGATTAGTGCTAACTAGCTGTAATTGTAAAATAGGAAACTTAGCTTTCCGTTGTATTAATTCAGAACCTTTATCCATTTGTAATATAACATGTTTTCCATTTCGAAACTGGGGAAATTTTGTAGCTATTTGGAAATCTATGAGAAAAGGACCTTGTCTAATAAGTCTACCTCTGATATATGGTACTTGAGAATCATTAATATTGTTATTACTTTTCACTCTCATTTCAAATTTTTCATCGCTATTCAATAATTCAATACATGCTTCCACATTATCAATAATATTAGGCAAGCCTGGTTTAATAATTTCCTTAATTAACCAGCATTGTTCATTGATACGGTCTGTTTGGTGATCATTTGTGTTGATATCATCAGCGCATTTACCTAGAAATAACTCTGTTGCCATTGATACTGGAAACTCTGAGGGATGGAAGCAAATTAGGGGGGAATGTTAATAATATTGTAAGAAAAAGGAAACAATTTATATGTCAACACATCACAGTTAAGAAGTCCTTCTTAATGCAATCACAAAGTTGCGTAGCGCTCTTTAATTTTTCTTAAATTGTAGCTCTTAAGTTTCTTGCTCTTTGTCTTTCTCTTCACATTTGTTTGTATTTATTTCTAGGTGTGTTTGTGTTCATGTTCGATATATTTTTTTGTTGAGATAAAATGACAGCCTTCCGTTTGAATCATCAAATGATTGATTTTTCAACACGGTAAAGCAAAAGAGACAAGACCTTGTAACAACTTGTGACAAGTTTGTGTTGAATAGAACAATAGTTGAAGATAGCATATTAAGTATATCTAGTATAAAACTCTTAAAGAGATTGAGTGTGTAAATACAGTATGTAAGCCTGTTTATGCAATGGAACGTAATGAGTTAAATAATTATCCTTTGACTTATATTTCACTTTATATAGTACAAATTAACAATCCTATTGTTATTGTTATTGCGTCTAGATAACTCCATATAATTAATCTACAGCAAGATTCATGAAATTCTTGAAGAAAACGTTTTAATACGATAAGGTTTTATTTATGGATTAAATGAAACAAGGAGTAAATAACTACTGGTACTTTTTTGTTTGGAGCCCGTTGTTTGTTAAGTAAACACAAACATTACTACTCTATCCATTTAATCTTTCCAGCATTATAATTTAATTCTACTGGTGCCCTATAGAAATGGATATATTGTAAGAGCTGTTAGTTTCCTGCAGCAAATCCTTTGAGGATATAATATAACCATTCTCCAATATATAATCGAATGCGTCAGTTCATTGATGTCTTAACACGGTCATACACTTCTAGTAATGTGTTCTTATTTTGATTTGTCTTCGTAAAATACTCCCGGTATTTACCAATGATATCATTAATAACCTCACGTTTAGTCGCTCCACCTTCACAGATTTTTTTTAAATCAATTTCCATTTCTCTTCTCTGAAATGGCTTAGCGAATGAATCTTCCAGTCCGATAGTTTCAAACCCATGCACTAATGATACACCTAATATTGTAGGGTTTAGATATGTTTCCTTACCTGATTTCTCAGTCTTAATATAATTTCTTGTTTTGATCTTTTCAATATGTTCTGCGATTGTCGCGTCAGTACCGATTCCATTAGCATCCATTAACATAATTAATTCACTCTCTGTCATAGGCTTTGGTGGTGATGTATTACCATTTTTCATTTCAGCTTTAAATAGTTCTACTTCTTGATTTAATTCTAGTCTAGGTAACTCTTTTGAATTTTCCCATTTCATCCAGGGAAACACATCCAAAAAATTTCTTTCAAGAATCATTAATCCATTACTAGTGAAAATTTCGTTTGCCCAATCCAAAGTTATTGTTGTCATTTGCCCCTTACCATCCTCGGAACAGCATGCTAAGAAATGTCTTACAATATACTCATAAACCCTTCTTTCCACTGGATCTAGTTGGGTACTCGGACCAATACATATAATAGGATGAATAGGTGGATGTGCCTTATCATCATGCGAACCACTGCGGGGGAATTTAAATTTATTTGGATTATTGTTATTTTCTTCGGAGATTAAATTTTCTGCATACTCTGCCCATTCTGTCTTATTGTTTCTGGATTGGTTTAGTTGTGCTTGTTTTCTTATTAGTTCTTTCAGATCCATAGCCTGTGGAAAGATGTCTGTTTCCGTTCTTGGGTACGATATAAACCCTTTTTGATATAATTTCTCAGCTGCTGCTAAAGATTGCTTAGCATTTAATCTTAAATACCTTGAACAATTTTTCTGTAATTCAACAGTTGTTAATGGTAATGGTCGATACTTTATTGAAGGTTTTGATCTAACATTAATAACTTTAGCAATATTACCTGCCATCTCAAGACATACTTCATAAAATGTTAATACGCTTAATCTATCAAAGAGGTGTCCCCTATCCCACTGAAAAGTAGTTATTGAATTATTGCTACTAGAATCACCATCATTTGGTTCTTTCTTGATCTGTAGCTGAATATACCAAAATTCTTCTTTATTAAAATTTCGTATTCTTTCAAATCTATCAACAACAAACCCTAACGTTGGGAATTGACAAGGTCCATATGAAATAATAACTCTATCATTTTTGTTGTTATTATTGTATGGCATGGGTACTCCTCCGCGTACTTTACGCTCCATTGTATTTGTCAATAATCTCGTAAATGAAACACCTGTTCTTAGATCCAATTCTATTCTTGTACCAACAGCTTCAACGCTACGCATGTCTAATTTCTGTGGGTGTCGTGCAGCATTTAAAATATGTCCTCTCTCCAGGTGGGAGAAAATTGCTCTATAGATTTGATCTTGGTTGAGCCTCCTGTTTCCTTTACTTGCCTCTTGAAATATCTCCCACCCAATATATTCACCTTCTCTATCACAATCTGTCCAAATCATTATATAATCACTGCTACGTGCTTCTCTTTTAATATTTTCTGCAATTTGTTTCTGGTTTTTATCCATGATTTGTTCCAAAGGAGCATCAAATAATTCAAATGGGTTACAATGGCCCCATGAATATTTTCCATTGCCACCAAACTCCGTGTTTGTTAAATGGCCAGCAACACTAGTCATTGTAACCTGGCAATCTCTACCATGTTCAACAAATGGAAACCCATCATACTGGAAGTCATAATTTTTCACATATGTATACCCTGACCCTCTTGAATTTGTACTTCCACCACCCAGGATTTGCGATACAGCTTTTGCAATTGAATTTTTTTCAGCTACACATAGCACCTTCATTCTATTCACCAGCCAAAAATTTTACGAAAGCTTCACTCGACGTATCTTCTCTCCGAAGATTTAAACTGAAAAGCAGTCAAGTTCTTACTTATATCCATATAATGGTTTGTTTTATCTACTTGTTTATTATTATTTACCTGGCTAACACTTCTTTGGTTTCGTTTTGTTTTGATAACGCGTTGTTTTGTTTAAGTGCATGTATCATATAGGGTACCAAATTTTACTATACATAATACAACAAACTGTTAGATTAAAGGTAAATTGAATGGTAATTTTTTCGAATTGATATGATTCGGTGGAGAACTATTGATATAGTTTGAATCGAAACCCTATTCTCAGCTGGAAGGTTTATATTTATTCGTGATTGAAAAGCATACAATATGTGTGTTACTCTCTTACCCAACTCGACAGTTATATACTTTAGTGATGGGTTAATCCTTCATTAAAATACAAATTAGCCGGAAATCAAAACTGTTTTACAGGCATTGTACAACCAAAACACACTCACACACTCACACTCTATCTCTCCTTTTTTTCTCATGAATATATCTCTATACAAGCCTGTCACACCCATTAGATAACATATTACTGCATTCCGATTGACTTTTCCTTTTTGTTTAAGGTTAATTTTATTGATATTTAATTCTATTAGGAAGTGAAACCAGTGAATATTTTGAAAACTCAGATTTAACAACTTTACGTGGTTTCGATAGCTCCTTTTGTAAGATATGTATACTTTTAGAGTATAAATCTTAAGCTTTAAAAACAAGTCTGATGGGATCTCTCATGAAGCGATCCCTTTTTTTAATATTTGAATATTGACTTCTAATCCAAACTCCTAGTAATTTTAAGCTTTTCTACGGGAAGAGACTATAATTAATATATTCGTAAAGTACGCATTATCTTCCCGATAATTCTGTTCGGGTTTAGGTAAAAGGCTACTTACAATAAAGTGGATAATAGCAATATCCTAAATATTAACTACCTTATTACTGAGTAGTGTAGATAACCTCCAGTATATTTGCTGAAACGGAGATTATATGGTACTATGAATATAATATGGGTGGTTTATAGGATACCAAGTTTAATACGAGGGTTACTAACAACCATGAACGCAATTGAAAACGAAACACGAAAATAAAACAATATCATATAGAAAGTTATGAACGACACGAGTGTTCATATAAGGAAATCAATGTTTGACTCCAAACAATTATCTTATAATGATCACAGATGATGGTCAACGAGAATAGAATAACTTATCGACGATGTGAAAATTTTTTACACCTTACTTCACTTCCCAGAGACGTATAAATAGACCAATACTTCAAATATACAAACTGATTGATATTGATTCTTAATTAATTAATTTATTTATTTATTTATTTTACATAATTATTATTTTATAATAAACCGAACTTTTATACAAAGATTACAAGTAGTAAAAGATATTTACTTCCTCTTCTAACCTAAATTTACTTCGACATACACTAATCAATAATGATGCCTTCAACTAAGAATTAATCTTCTATCAGTGCGTATGCCTCTGAACGATAATGATGCCTTCAACTAAGAATCAATCTTCTATCAGTGCATATGCCTCTGAACGGATAACTTAACTATGAATATATGGGTAATACTATTTAGCATCATCTTAACTACGGACGCGCACCTAAAATTTTCATATAGAAAACTTCATATATAAGATGAGCAACACGTCTCTCGACATATTGCTCTTCACTACTATCTTACTTTACTTACAATATATAAGAAGGCTAGACGACTATATATATAATTAATTGTTGTTCTTTTGAACACTCGATTGAATCCGAATTTGCTGAAACGGAGATTATATGGTACTATGAATATAATATGGGTGGTTTATAGGATATCAAGTTTAATACGAAGGTTACTAACAACCACGAACGCGATTGAAAACGAAACACGAAAATAAAACAATAGCATATAGAAAGTTATGAACGACACGAGTGTTCATATAAGGAAATCAATGTTTAACTACAAACAATTAACTTATAAGGGTCACAGATGATGGTCAACGAGAATAGTATAACTTATCGACGATGTGGAAATTTTTCACCTATTACTTCACTTCCCAGAGACGTATAAATAGACCAATACTTCAAGTATACAATCTGATTGATATTGATTCTTAATTAATTAATTAATTTATTTATTTATTTTACATAATTATTATTTTATAATAAACCGAACTTTTATACAAAGATTACAATTAGTAAAAGATATTTACTTCCTC
>JAJLYB010000125.1:0-35345 GCA_030674245.1 Jamesozyma piceae
GAGATACCTACTACATTGTCGTCCTTGCGTACCTACCTCGTATCCATTGCTTGTCATTGAGTCAAACAATGTAAAAATTTTCACTAATTGAGTCATCTTAGTAAAAGGTTATATTTTGTCGTACGTCATCACATACGGTAATTTGCCATGACAACCTTGTATCTTGTCATTATATACGGGAAAATACCGTAACAACAATTTATGACGCGATCGCGCCTGAAACAAAGAATTCAGAAAAACACATATTATTAAACTTATTTTGAAGAAAACAAATAATAAAAAGTTATTTTCCCAATAATTTTAAAACTAAATTTCACCTAAAAACGGGGGATATTATGAATAGATATAACAGTGCATCTTATCTCAGCTAGTAGCGCCGTGGCGCAGTGGAAGCGCGCAGGGCTCATAACCCTGATGTCCTCGGATCGAAACCGAGCGGCGCTAGTTTATTTTTTATTTTTTTATCCATTGAAAGGAAATATTGATTACTACTCCAATAGTTACATTTTCTGTAGATACAGAATAATGTAACACTGGATATAACAATTTTAGTCGCATTAAATTGTTTTTTAATTCAAATCATCAAGAGAGAGCTTAGCTCTATAACTCTTGGCTTTTAATGTACATCACATGGTTTTCAAGAAGTTTAGGATACTGAATATGCAATATTTTGTGGCAAAAATTGAAAAATATTATCGAGTGCATTATATATAGAAAACTGTTCAAATTGAACGTTAAATTTAACACTTGCCTATTATTTATTCCAGATCAAATTACAAGCTTTAATGACATACTATGTATCGCGCACATTTCCAGACGCGTAAAATTTCAGAAGTGAATAAACTACTGAAAAATAAAAATTGGTTTGTAGAATGCAAATATGTATATAAAAGAAATACAAAGATCAGAGGTATCAAGAGAGCGTTTAGAACTATTAATCATATCACAGAATATCAATAGTGAGTGTATCCAATGATTGAAGAAAAA
Organism: Jamesozyma piceae; assembly: GCA_030674245.1. NCBI lineage: Eukaryota > Fungi > Ascomycota > Saccharomycetes > Saccharomycetales > Saccharomycetaceae > Jamesozyma > Jamesozyma piceae. The sequence goes on from JAJLYB010000125.1 coordinate 988, forward strand.
ATTAATGATTTCATTAATGAAAAACTATTCACGGAAGTGAAACCAGTTGTATTTACCGATTTAGTTCATAAATTCAAATGTGGGCCATCCATTGCTAAAAAATATATGTATTCATACTATAAGGAAACCAATGGTCCTAAATTCCAATGTATTATTATAATATGTTACAATAACTCTACTATTAAAGTAATTAATGACATTCAAAAGTTCGAGGACCATGGCTCAATTACAGATTGCTTTATCTATGCATTCAACCCTATGGATGAATTTTTACCAATAAACGATGCTGTAAATCAATATGATGAGCTAATAATCAAGAACCCATACAAAATTAAAGCAGACATAGAATCACCATCAGTGTCACCAGAAAGAGCTAAGACTGAAGAGATAAAACCAATTGGCGCAAAGAACAATACAGGATCAAATACTAGGTCAAAAACTGTACCAGCTTCTAATAAAGTGGAAGCAGAAACAAAAACATTCACAACTAAAAAGAAAGATATGGGTTTGAGATCAACAGCTTTATTAGCTAAGATGAGAAAGGATAGGGAAGAGAAAGAGGCTGAAAGGCAACAAGAATTGCAAAAGAGAAAGCAAGATCAACTAGAACGAAAAACAAAGAGTGATTCGAAGAGAGCTGCACAGATCGAGGAACTAAATAAGTTGTTTGTGGATGATGACGAAGAATTATCAGGTCAACCTTCATCAAAGAAGCACAAAGAGGATCCTACCAAAAAGGAAGAATTAGAAGAATTGCTGAATACAACAGTCGAGGATTCTTTATTGGAAATTGGATCACAGAGTTTTAAAAACACTATCAACACCATTAAAAAGGAACCAATAAAAGATGAAACTACAATGGATGAAAAATCAGTATTAGCTACGAAGTTAGAGACAGAAGTAGAAGAAAAAGCAGAAGTAGAAGAAGAACCAGAGATAACTGAAGAAGAGACAACTACAACATATGTCGATAAAGATGGTTATATTGTAACTAAGAAACAGCCACAACCATTAAAATCTGAATCATCTGCCAAGACAACTAAGACTAAAACCAATACCACAACAAGACAATCTTCATTAACAAATAAAGCATCAGCTAAACCCAAAAAAGAGGTTGCCCCAAAAAGAAAACAGGGGTCAATTGAAAGCTTCTTTAAGAAGTCTAAATAAACACACCATATATAGATATTGATTAACATAAAAAAAGTAAAATCATAACTATTCTATACTACTCTCATTTTATTACAGTTCTAAGTATAGTTCATTATGTGATGTACTGGCAAACTTTAGAATTATTACCCGGGTGCAACTTTTATTCATTTTGTAAAACCGAACAAAATTGAAAATTGCAACAGCAAACAGGGCTGCAATATTGATTATCAATCATCCTTTTGTTCATTTTAATCAAACAAACCGAATTAAAAACATATTATATAAGTAAGGTTTTTTTGCAATTGTTATACACGATAAGAAAATTGTACAGAAGTAATTGCACATTTAGTATTAGTTATCATAAAACCAAACTTTCTTTGCAAAACATTCCAATTATATATATTGATATATAACCATTCAACAAACAAACAAACAATAATCAATACATAAATAAAAATAGCAATGAGTGAATTATGTCCAGTTTATGCTCCATTCTTTGGTGCCATGGGTTGTGCCGCTGCCATTATTTTTACCTCTTTTGGTGCTGCCTACGGTACTGCTAAATCTGGTGTTGGTATTTGTGCAACCTGTGTGTTAAGACCAGATTTATTATTCAAAAATATTGTCCCAGTTATCATGGCTGGTATTATTGCTATTTACGGTCTGGTTGTTTCAGTTTTAGTTTGCTATTCATTAGGTCAAAAACAAGCCTTATATACCGGTTTTATTCAATTGGGTGCAGGTCTTTCTGTCGGTTTAAGTGGTCTCGCTGCCGGTTTCGCTATTGGTATTGTCGGTGATGCAGGTGTTAGAGGTACATCTCAACAACCAAGATTATTTGTTGGTATGATTTTAATTTTAATTTTCGCTGAAGTTTTAGGTTTATATGGTTTAATTGTTGCTTTACTATTAAATTCTAGAGCTACACAAGATGTTACATGTTAAGCTAATTAGCGGTTTGTCATATATATAAAATATTGATATTTATATACATATATATGAAATTTCTATTATTTGTTACATAAATAAAACTATTACTTTTAAAATTAAACCGTCAAAAATAATATATATATATAAGATAATGTTTATTTTTTTATAAAGGCTAAAACGATTACGCAATAATACAGTTTATAAAAATACTACTTAGTTTTTGGTAAATTTATCAATGATGCGTTGCAACAACAGCCAACATTTTTGATTTAGGGCTTCATTAAATTGATACCTTGGTCCAAACTTTTGTCTAGCCTTGGTTCTTTCAAACCTTAATATATCTTTACTAGTGACTAAACCCTCCAAGAACCCGTTATCTTCGACAATTATAGTCTTGCATCCTAAGTTCTTAAATAGACGAAATAGCATAGATGCTGTTACTTCTAGTTTCACGGTTACCGGTTGTAAGTTCACAATATCTTTGAAACTTATTTCAAATTCATCTGAAGATGATGGTGAAACGTCTTTTGTAAAATGAACCAATGTCCTTGTGGCTTCATTACTGCTTATTTCTTGTTGCATCAACTTACTAACCAGATGTCTTCTCAAAACGTATCCTACACAACGTTTCTCTGAGTCTAATTTATCTTCATCTTTAATAATAGGGAAACCATTGACTATTTCATTTGAGGGTGACTCATACATCAATTTCTCCAAGTCAGAGAAGTACATTGTTTCACTTAGGGTTATTAAATTATTTGACATTATATCCTTTGCTTGATATTTGTCCATGAAGTTTTCTTCTTCATCACCAATTTCATATTCCAACAATGGGTATCCATTGACCACAATCATTTGGTCAGCGATACCCTTAGAGCCAGAAGATGTCAAAATAACTCTAGTAATTGCTACTACAATCATTGTTGGAATGATATATATGAATGCACCTGTTAGTTCTAACATAATGACAACAACAGTTAATGTTAAATTGGTAATTCCAGTTAAAGTAGCAGCAGCACCTAAGAATGCATATGCACCTGGCGTGACAACGCCCGGACCAGTGATAAAATATTCAACAAAAAGACTCACTGCACGACCAAAAGTTGCACCAACTGCCATTGACGGAACAAATATACCAGCTGGTATCTTAGCACCATAAGAAATAACTACCAATAGAGACCTTACTAAAGTCGCGAAGACTAGTGATAAGAATACATTCAAAAAGCTTTTTACATTTGTGTTTTCATCTATTTGACACAATCTATGGGCAAAAACGGAGCTACTATCATTTTTAGAACATTCATGGAATAATAAACCCATACTTTCAGTCATATCTAATTTTAAAAATTCATTAAAATATGATATTAAGCCAGTTATTACTGTTAAAACCAAAACTTCCTGGACCGGCCATGATTTTAAGTACTTCTTACGGAAATGAACGTATTTGATATTCATTTGACTGACATATTTACCATACAACCCTCCAAATATACCAAGTATAATGAAAACTGGGATTTCTAAAACTTTCCAATTTTTATCATAAGTGACATTAAACAGAATGATTTTACCATTTCTAAACGGGTTCAGGCATTTTAATGTTGTAACTGCAATTAAAGCAACATAATAGGATTTCCAAAGTGTTGAAGCATTGAAAGTTGTAGCAGATGAGATTTCTTCCAAACCAAAAAGCACACCACCTATTGGTGCACCAAATGCAACAGCAACGCCAGCACCACTTGCAGCTGTTAAATATTCGAATTGTGACGAGTATGTCAGTGAACCCTTTAAGAGCCAATTTGTAATAATGAAACCACAACAAGTAGCATAATGAACCGAAGGACCTTCTTTACCAACACTTAAACCTGCGGAAATGGCTAACGGAAGTGCGATACTCTTGACTATCAAAGTTAATGGGTTCAAGAACTCAGACTTATATTCAAACCCGGATACCCATACTTTAATTTCAGAGATACCGGAACCTGTAGCAAAAGGTGCTACTTTTATCACGAGTAAAGTACTTGCTAATGCGAAAAGTATAGACAATGACATAAATATTATAAATGGCAATGCATGTCCTGTCCACTCAATCCATATACCTTGATCTATACATTCCATTTCTTGTCTTTTAAAAAGTAGCGGAGTTTTTGATTTGTCTGTTTCCAATACCACGTTAACACAACAGAATGATTTATTTAAAAACCAGTTTCTAGCACAATGGCCTGTTTTCCAATTTACTAGTGTTTCTGTAAAGACTTGAATGAATCCAGCAATACAACCGATTAACACAGCTATAATTGTTAGACTGAAAAAACTTCTGCTTCTTTCCCATAATTCACCACTCCGAAAATTCTGTGTCGAAATAAATCGTTCATTAGTATTAGTAGCAGAAACTATTGTTGTATCTGCTTCTGCGATTCTATCAATAGTAATGAATTCATCAAAGTTTTGTGTTTCCGATATAGGGACATACTTTGAATCATCAACAGTGCTATCGTCAACATTACTAAAATCCTCGATTATTGGGGAATAATTAGCTGACATATGTGTATGGGAGTATTATTTTGTATATTTAATTGGTATTTTCTAGTTTTACACAAAGTATTCTAGGGCTATAATATGCACCTTTTTTTGCCTAGCTCCAGGCTATCCGTTTTAATAAATTCAACCGATTGTTATTAGTATCACTCAGAAGAAAAAGAGATACAGGATCAATGATTTAGTTCTAATATATTTTCAATGTGTTAGAAAGGTTAAGACACTAAAGTTGTTCATTCGAACACTTAATTTTATTGCTTGTTATGTAATCACTGTGTCTCCTCCAGGTTTTTTCAAATAACGGTGTTCAGTATTCGAAGTTTCTAACAGGATTTGCGCTCCGAACACGCAATACAAAAAATCCCATAAGAACGTCAGTAATGCAGAACAACATATTGTAATGTCAAATAACCACAACGTATTAGAGAGGTTTGGAAAATTGCATATTTGCAGTTTGATAGAGCTATTCTATTGTTGATATTTTATCCTTCTGTCCTGGCCTATTTTCATTCCACAGAAAAGATTGGTTAAGCCGGTGATATATTTTATTTTAACTAAACACAAGGTATTTAATATATCCCAACTATTGTAATAACAATTGATATTGTATCTCTAGCATTTATACTTTGAATAGTTATTTACGTCAATAGTACCTAGAAATATCTACTATTAAATGCAAACCTCGAACTATTTCGTCCTACATGTATTATTAATTGAATCCCAAACATCATCTAGATATCATTCTTGCACAAATATTATATAAACTCATACACACCCGCTATAAATCCGTTCAATAACACACCAATACAATATAGTTGCCAAACGGTTCCACCTTGTTTCTACCTGCCAAGCAATTCCCACTGCTTTTCTACTGTCACCTTTCTATTTCGTCAATCACGATAAAGTAAAAAAAGAAACGGAAACTTTTCATCTCATCTCAAAATTCCTTTTTTCTTCTTCTCGCATCGCAACAAATGAAAAATTTTCTTTTCATCTTATTTAAGAGTAGTTAAATATTCGAATTATATATATATATATATATATTTATTGAATGTGTTTGTTAAATCATCTTCTTCCGTTCTAAATTCAAAATCACCATTCAAGCGAGCTCTTACTTATCCATTGCAAGGAACTTGAACTATTTAGCTACTACTATATTCAAATAAACATGTCTGCTCCAAACCCAAAAGCTTTCCCATTAGCTGATGCTGCTTTAACCCAACAAATCTTAGATGTTGTCCAACAAGCTACCAACTTGAGACAATTAAAGAAGGGTGCTAACGAGGCCACCAAGACTTTGAACCGTGGTATCTCTGAATTTATCATCATGGCCGCTGATTGTGAACCAATAGAAATCTTATTACATTTACCATTATTATGTGAAGATAAGAACGTTCCATACGTTTTCGTTCCATCAAGAGCTGCTTTAGGTAGAGCTTGTGGTGTCTCTAGACCGGTTATTGCTGCTTCTATCACCACCAATGATGCTTCTGCTATTAAGAACCAAATCTATGCTGTTAAGGATAAGATTGAAACTTTATTGATTTAAATGTAAATTTTCAAATTGACACAGAAAAACTTGTTTCTTTAATATACACTCCGATATATATATACATACATATAAATATTTTTGTACTATTCTAGGCTTAATAAAAAATAATTTAATAATTTCAACATAACAATATTTGTTTACTGTGTATTAGAAAGCTAATTGTTTTATATAGTGTCCAAAATATTTAGGTGCTTATCATTTAATACCCTATTATCAAGAAAAGTAATGGCATTATCATCATTATCTTCCTCCTCCTCCTCTGTCTCTTCACCATCTATTTCATCGGAAACTCCTATTGATTTTAGCTGAGTTCTTAAATCTATTGACTTTAAGCAGCTTTTAGGTATCTTATCATTCTCTATACTACCTAAAACATAATTTCCATTGTTTGTTGTGGTAATAAGAAACAAAACATTATCACTACTTTGTTCAAAGAATTCACTATTTCCTGGGTTACATATTGTATCCTTTGTGGCTGTAATATTAGTTACTTGGCTTGGCAAATAAAACTCAACCATATCATAATCTTCACCATATAATCCACAATAAATTTTAATTTTATTTGACCCGCAACACATTGCAAGCCATTCCATACCTTTCGTTGTAGTCTTTGAAAAACAAGTAATTATGCCATCCAAAAATGTATTTATAATCACAGGGTGTTCATCAGAACTTATTACAGGTTCAAGCGTAATTGTATATGCGGATAAAGAAGAACGATCATCGTATTTTACCACTTGCCTGATTTTCAGCAGACATTCCTTAAAACCCTTAAACAGATCTAACCCTAGAATTCTATCGCTATATATAATCGAATTATCTTTTTTTGTCTTTTGCTTCTTTTTCGCAGGTGAAGACGTTGGTTTTTGGATAGAATCTAATTTTTTCGACGTAAATAATTGAGTTATGAAACTATTGCATGTTAGTTTATTAGATTTCTTCAAAAATTTAAAAATATTATCCTTTACAGAATAGTCTAATTCATATAACTGTACGCAATCACCAGCAACAATAAAATAGCTTTCATAATAATTATAAAGGCATGCAATGTTAGACTCTGAATCGATTCCATGCAGCAATTCTATTGTCACGGTTTCTTCATCAAACAAAAATAGTAATAGATCATTCTTTGTTTCGGATTCTGCAGTTTCATAACTTAAGGATAGTAAAAAACATTGTGCAAATAATAATTGCTTCGCAAACGATACTTCATCAGGTTCATTTTTAAGTTTATTGAATAATCCATCTCTGTTATACAAAAGATTGCTAATATCCGATATGCTTGTCTCTGGGTATAATAAACTTGTCTCCAGTTTAGATATAACCTTTCTTTGGTATAAATCAAATATACATATCCCGTTTGATTTAAATTTATCCTCGATATCACCTTTATCATATAATTCAACATACGAACCAATTATATACCTTGAAGAATTTGGAATTTCAATGAACTTATTAATCAAAATTTCCATGTAAGCTCTTGAAATTTGTTTATTGTGTGATATCTCAGATGTTTGCAAAGTAAGTTCAATGATTGTATTATCCATAGTAGTCAGGTATAATGTATCCTTTTTGTCTAAGCTAGGGATTAAAAATTTAATACAAAAATTTAAGTCTAATGGTATAATTTCAAACTTCCCATTTTTTTTTAGTTTTACCAATGCAAATGAATCCTTGGAATGCAAAATAAGGTCATCTGAATTAGGAATCCCGGTAGCTTTTACCGGATGGAAACTAATTTTAATAGTATCCAATATTTCAAGAGAAATCGCATCAAGGATATAAACCTTTCCATGAACGTCAGTGATGAAAATTTGAGAATTTAAACTGTAATCATTAAAAAATATTGAAGATATAGCACCTAACTCATTCTCAAACTTACATCTCTTAATAACAGTTTTGTAATTTTTAACAATAACCAATTCATTATTCATTGCATACATAGTTATATTTGTTGAATCAGTGCAATAAACAGAATGCATTATTACAGAATTCACTTTTGTGCTCTCAAGGTTGATTAATTGATAGCCGTCAGAAGATTCTGCATTGCTCCAGAAAATCTTATTATCATTCGTTAGCCAATAGTAGTTATGGTTTGGATCGTTCCAAATAATAGATCCTTTAACTAAAATTTCACCTCTTTTTTCAGAAATAATTTTGTCAATGTAATTTGGTATACATTCATGAGTATTTGAATGACTTTTGCCATTAACATATAGTTCCCCAACAGAGTCGCTCCACCATAATTTTCCATTCCCTGCCGGCCAAAAATTAATAACTGGATTTAAAGTTTTGTATAGAACTTGAATACTAGTAAATTTAGTGTAGTCAATGAACTCTTGTTCTATAAAACAACGTTTACCTCTAGTCATACCAGACCTTATTAGACGTTGTGATGGGTATCCAATCAAATTCGAAAAGATATAAATACTTTCTTCATATGTTGTTTCTAAATGCGGCAAACTTTCTTTGATTAATCCTAATAGTAATTTATCAGATTTTAGTTTGATTAGATACTTCGTGTTTCCCCATAGTGGAAAGAACTTATCAATCTTATGATAATAAGATTTTGTATTAATTTTATCAAATATGAATGGTTCTTCTTTGGTAATTTCAAATCCTCCCCAGTATATAATATAATTTTCTTCTTCTTCCAAAATTTTACTTAATTTTACATTTATTACCTGTAGATTATCAGTAACTATTTTAAATTTTATCATATCTGTTCCGATTGTTGCAATAATGTCCAATTGTAACGAAGCCTGATTTCCCGTCGCATCCTCAAGTTCTTCTTGTGAAAACAGTCCAATGGTTTCGAATGATTTTGTTATTGATTCACCAGCAATGACATTTTCAAACCCAGTAGGTAGTGTATAGAACAAACATTTTTCTGCAGAAAAAATGAAAAATCCAACATTGGGTATTGACTTCATTACGACCGTGTTTAAATTTGTCTTTTCTCCAGATAATATAATTTCTTGTTGAGGTATAAGGATATCCCATGTGTTCTTTAATTTACTAGAGGTTGGATTCTTATACTGTACCACGTGGAAATAGTATTTATGAATAGGATCTACACCTTTCTTTGATAAAACAGCAATTGCTTGAAATTCTTCATTAGTGTAAACATCATAACTAGTAGAAAGTTCCATTGTAATAAGCGTTGAAGTTAACTCTTGTACACATACTGGTTCTTGACCTGTCTTAATAAAGAGCAACTCTTCGTTTTCAATTTTAAAGCCAATTTGATATATCGCATTTGGTTTGAGATTAATAAAAATTCTTTTAAACTTTTCATCAAACAGAAAAATTACTTGGTTGTTTATATCTCCTGTTTGTCTAATATTCGTTTCCAGTGAATCAACTAGTTGATATGACAGATCTCTTAGTTCTAAGGTTCCATCTTGTTTGAGCAAAATAATGTATTGTTTGGCAGTAAGTGGTTCCGAATATAAGGCCGCTCCAACGGTGTAGCCTAATAACCGTGTTGTATGCATTTGACAATAATCAAACCCATATTTAATATTACAGTCTTTGATATATTCTGGTTCAATCACTATGAGAGTGTCCTGGTTTGGCATAAAGCTGTTTACGATAGATCTATGTGAACTTAACTCGTTAAGTATCAACGTTGATACCATGGATTCTCGTTTCTAATTTATTTGTTATATAGCTTCCTGCTATTTAGAATAAACTTAAATCCATTATCGAAGTAGGATTGCCTATTATACTACCCATTAATTCACCGTTCTTTTTCCTTCCATAATCACTGTCAAGATCTAATAAAATGCCGAACACTGAATTTTTACTGCTAGCTAACCTCGTGATCGGCGCCTTGTCGTGTCGTTATACAAACCCCATACTATTGTTCCATCTTTCCCGGCGAAAAGTTTGTATTGTTCCTTCTTTTTACGCGTCCCTTACTATTGTCCAAACCAGATTTGGTTTTGCACTGCGTTTTCTTAGGTTATGATTCAATATTCTGATTTTGTGCTCTTGAAATTTTTATATGCTGAGTCTTCATGTGTAAATTAATCAGATAAGAAGAGTCAATCATACTCTTATTTTTGGTTATTTATTATTAGAATAACTATATGTGTATTAAGATCCATAGACAGGTATAATTAAACATAACCTAAGCACAAACCATGAATAGAATAGTATCACCATTTAGTAGGAATAAATCAAAAGTTAAAGAGGAAATCAAAATATTATCAAAGTCTTCACGGAAGAGTATACTACTGGAAAGTAATATAGGAATTAGAGAGAATTCGGAGAATTTCAAGCCTGTAAAATGTATTTGCTGCGATACAACAATTAGGGTTGGAAAAGATATGAATAAATTCAAATGTGGTGTTTGTAGAGTGACCAATATATTGGAGCTGGAGAAAGAAGAGGTTGAAGGAAATAACCCACCTGAGAGTACTGATCTAGTGTGTTCCCTTAAACAGCTACAAAATATTATTCAAGAATGTTTTAGGGATCTAAATGAAAAAAATTTAACAGATAAATCAGAAAAATATAAACTCTTGGAACCTATAAGTCGATACTTGACGGATTGTTTCCATAGCGTTGATGTTTTAAATCGTTCATTTTTCCCTAAAGTGAAGAATTCTAGAATTTTGGTTGATTATGAAGAGTTGTCATTGTTTTATCACACAGTAATGAAACTGCCTACAAGAAAACCATTTTACAGGATGTTATGTGCTTGTAATGATCTATTCAAGAAACCAACAGGTTCAATAAAGAATATAAGATGGCTACTTATAATTTGGGAAAACCCATATGTCAGAAATTGTTTGCTGTGTAAATCTCAAAGTATTCTTGATTCGATACAAATACGAGCAGTGGCATATGAGATTACTAAAAGATGTATTGGTTATCTATCCAATATATCTGGTGCTCCTGTTTATAAACTGTTTGTTTATCATCTAATAAAGTTGAACAGAAAAATATTCTTATATCATGTGGAAACAATTAATTTATACATAACCTATCAATTATCTAGAATAATGTATCAGGAAACTAAAAAAAGTATGCCACCCCATACTTTAAAGCATACAAATTCCAGCAACATGGACCTACCAAATACAAATGAGAATAGCAATGACAACGAAAATTCGAATGCAGATAATGTATTAAGTGATGATGATAGATGGGAACAATATTTTCAAAATATTAAAACTGCAGAATTTGGTAATAATAAAAATCCACTGCAAAATATAAACTATAAATTCAAAAGACAATCATACGATAACGAGTGGCACCTCAGATCAGCTTGTAAACTAATGACTATCTACCATGTGGCCAATTCCAATAGATCTAAGAATGGTTACCAGCATATAAAAGAAAATGAATTGAAATCAAGTAGTTTTTATAATACTATGCTGGATTTTCTTGACTATAAACAAGATTTTGATATATGGAGAGGTTTAAAATCAGAGACTAACATACATCAAATTGTATCAGAATGGAATCATGGTGCTCTAAATAATAATACAAAGAAGTTTTCATTTTGCAATTATGCGTTCCTATTATCTCTAGGTGTGAAGATTTCAATTATGGAGTATGAAACACGAAGAATAATGGAATATCAAGCTGAGAAAGCATTTTTAACTTCTTTAGACAAGGGGAAGGCAGTGGATGTGTATCTGAAAATTAAAGTTAGAAGAAAGTATATCGCAAATGACTCTTTGCGTTATATCAAGGACCACGAATGTGATCTATTGAAGTCATTGAGAATAGAGTTTATTGATGAACCTGGAATTGATGCAGGTGGGTTAAGAAAAGAATGGTTTTTACTATTAACTAAATCATTATTTAATCCAATGAATGGCCTTTTTGTTTGTCTCCAAGAGAGTAGGTTTAGTTGGTTCGCAATCCATCCAATAACTGACGATAAATCACAGGGAAATTCTCATGAAGAACTTTATTATCTATTTGGTGTTGTTATTGGTCTTGCTATCTATAATGGTAACATCCTTGGATTGCAATTTCCAAAGGTTTTTTACAAGAAAATGTGTGATGAACCACTGACATTTAACGATTATGCACAATTATACCCAGATACTGCTAGAAACTTAACCAAGATGGTTGATTATATTGATGATGATTTTACAGACACTTTTGGGTTAACCTTTGAAACGACCTATGAGGATAGCACCAAAGATATCTTGAATGAATCTAAAGAGGATAGGAATACTAAATCAAATTTAAAAACTGTAGAGCTTTGCCCTGGAGGATCAAATATAAAAGTTACCCAATCAAATAAGGAAGAATTTATCAATCTTTGGGTAGATTTTTATGTGAATAGATCTATAAAATTTCAATTTAAAAGATATATGCATGGTTTTAACCGTGTTTTTTCCAATTGTGATTCAATGAAGTTGTTTAATTCCGAAGAATTAGAAAGGCTTTTATGTGGTGACGAAGAACAATCTAGCTATGATTTCGAAACTTTAAGGTCAGTTACGAAATATCTGGCTGGACTTCAAGATAACTCTCAAGTCATTCAATGGTTTTGGGAAATTATAGAGAAATGGAATTATAAACTACAAGGGAAATTACTACGATTTGTTACGAGTTCAAACAGAATTCCAGCGACAGGTATTTCAACTTTGCCATTTAAAATTAGTAGACTAGGCCCTAAAGATTCCGAAAGTTTGCCTGTTGCACATACATGTTTTAATGAGTTATGCTTGTGGGAATATAGCTCAAAAGAAAAGTTAGAAAAAAAACTCCGTTTGGCAGTTACTGAATCCGAAGGCTTTGGGTTTCGATAAAAGAATATTGTGTCTAGCCATACGAGCAGGAATAATTTGAACTATGCAATTATATTTATTTATATATTATCTGTCGTGAATCATAAATTCACTGCTCCATCTCCCATTTCTCAATCAATTTCTGAATTCTTCATTTAGTATCCAACCACTTTTACCTTTATCAAAAGTTGCAATTGTCCTTAATAATGCGCGTACTTTAATAACATCCTCCTTGTCATTCAAATTAACCCCAATATATTTGATAATGCTGGTGGACGGTGAAAAATAATCAGGCTGGTTTTTCAAATATTCTTCAATCTCTATCAACATTTTTTGATTTTCATCAATGCTTGTGTTCGTAGATGCACTTGATACTACCTTAGAATTAGCCTGTGCATTACGTATATTTGCCAAAATTTCACTAGACCCAAGCACTTTTTTGTTTTTTACTTTCAACTTACTTTTATTTTTTTTTATCTTCCCTGCCTCACCAAACTTGCCAGTCCATGTTGGGGTGCCAATCTCATATTTTTTTGTGACTTTACGTGATTTCCTTAATGCATTTAAGGCGCCATCAGCGATTCTGGTAGCTTCCCGCTTGACCATGTTTAAAGAAGAGGATGACCTCATGTGTGAGCCAACCATTTCATCATGTGTTGCAACATTTTCTAAGTTACTTTCCCCACCCAATAAACCTTCTATCAATCTATCATCATCAGTCTTAGAACTCTCTTTCTTTTCCTTTGAGTTATAAAAGCTTTCTAATTTAGAGACACCTGCAATGCTTGATACTTGTTCAAGATCATCACTTTCTTCACTCTGAGCTTGCTTTAATGTTTTAGTGTGTTCTTCTACCTCTTCTGCTAATTCCTCAGAAGCAAGTCCATCATCACCACCAAGTGTAAATAGATCATGCAATTCACTCATTTTGAAAAATCTTTTTTGCTTTGGATCTGTTAAAATCTTATTTGTTAAAAACTGTTTAAAGATTTGTCTATGGTATATTTTTTCCTCTATAGATCCTGCAACCATTAATCTATATATAGACACCTCCCTTTTCTGACCAATTCTCCACGCCCTTTCACGAGCCTGCATATCAGTAGATGGATTCCAATCAGGGTCAAAAATTATAATTCTATTTGCACCAGTTAAATTGATACCCAATCCACCCACTCGTGTCGTCAACAGAAAGAGATCATAATTCTCGTTGTTAAATCTATCTACCAAATTTTGACGTTTTGAAATATTAGTTGTACCATCCATTCTCAAATATTTTATATCATGCATATCAGGATCCTTATATGATATGAATTGTTCCAAAATATCCAGCATTTGCCTTGATTGTGTAAACAGTAATGTTTTATGCCCTTCTTTCTTCCAAAGTTGTAGTAGTTGTTTAACAACTTGCATTTTCCCGGATCGTTTTGGATTACCATACCCGGGATCGTGTTCTAACTGATCCTTGTCTATTATATCTGGATGGTTGCATATTTTTCGAAGGATATCAATACCATACAAAACGTGTCTCCTTCCACCTTTTATTTGAGTCAATTCGTTCGAATTTAAAAACTCTAAATATTTATTTCTCTGGTACTTTGTCAATTTACAAAACAGAACCATCTCTTTCTTTTGGGGCAAGTCTTTTGCTACATCACTTTTAACTCTACGTAACAAATATGGAGATATTAGATCTCTTAGAGCGACAGCACATTTGTAACCTGTTTGTACTTGTATATTAGTTGCATTAGCATAACCACCCACACCAATCGGCAATACAAATTGTTGTTGAAATACAGGAAGAGTACCTAGTTTTCCTGGAAATATGAAATCAAACAATGACCATAATTCGTTTAAATTGTTCTGGATTGGTGTACCTGACAAAACTATTCTGTTTGGAGTTTTTAACTTTTTACAAGTTAAAGAAATATCTGAATCAGGATTTCTAATCTTGTGCCCCTCATCTAATATCGCATATTCCCAGTTTACTTTAAGTAGTTTTTCTGAATGAATACGTAGCCCCACATATGTTGTAATAAGTATATGCCCATCATTAACAACCTTATCTATAAGATGTGATACATTCAAACTTGATTCTAGGGCAGCTTTAGTTTTACTGGAGTTTTTAAAATCATCATATGAGAATTCCCCCGGGTTTGAAGTCATTAATATTTCTTCAAACTCGTGTTCATTTATTTGCCTCTTTCCAGACATTCCAGCCCCAATAGAGTGTAATATTATTGACCGGAATGGCGGCCACCAATGATGAAGTTCATTAACCCATTGTTTCATAACCGTTGCAGGACAAACAATAAGGACAGGACCATCTAACAAACCAGAGTGATGCAGTGATGCAAGGAATGCAATAATTTGAATAGTCTTACCGAGACCCATTTCGTCACCAATTATACCACCACATTTTTGTTGATGTAACTCATAAAGCCATTGAACACAAGTTTTTTGATAGTTGAACAGTAAAGAATATATATCTCCAGGAATTTTAAAAATATCATTAAGTTTCGCATCAGGAATATTGGGATTGGGTTTTCTCCATTCTGGTAATTCTGGAGATTTTTCTACTTGACGGTCTTTAGATCTTTGACGTATCCATTTTTTAACTCTCTTTTGATAATGATATTCATCCCCATCATCCATTACTTCACTTGGTTTTGATTTCAAGATAGGACCTTCATCTAATCCATCTTCAGTTACTATTTCATTAGTATGCATATCCTCGTCATCTAATTCACCAATCACATCATCTGGTATATAATCACTCTCTGCAGTGGAGGTATCTGTTAAATTCTCGACCATTTGTTCATTTGCCATCGCAAAATTAAATTTCTCTTCTTCACTTATATCTTGTTTAATTGTCTGTATTGTGTCATTAGAGATGTCCTGACTTTCAATAGTAAATCCAGTCTTCGAACCAAATGCTGTAATTTGACCTGTTCTGACTAGATACTCTTTTTCCGATTCTCCCAATCGTCTTCCGTTATTCTCTTCCATATTATTATTCAGGTTCTTATTATCATCTTGCAATTCCATCAGCCGGCTTTCGATATCCTTAATATCATTTCTGGCATCCTTCAGTTCATGAGTTTCCAGTTTATGTATTTGTTCTTTCAGTTTAGTCCTTACTGATATCCTGCTAACATTGTTAACTCGCCTCTGTAAATATCGCTGTTGTGATAATAGTTTCTTCAATAGATTTTGTGCTCTTGTTAGTCTACCTTTCTCTTGTTCTATGGACTTTTGTTTGGTCATCGACTTCACATCATTTTCAATCTTTTCTTCTAGTGTCTTTTGCGATAGGATATTTACTACCCCAAGGCTCTGTTGGAGTTCCTGTTCGTCCATAGGGTACTGTTCTAATAAAAAAGCTTATTAAGCTATGGTTTCTATGGTTTGGTCCTTGTTGTAATAATTAAGTGTCAATTAAACGTTTCAGTGTTAATATTCTTCAGTAAATCAAAAGCAGAACTAAATTTTTCTATAACGCGATTCTTAATTTCATGATATTAAAATAATAAACAATTGGAGCACTTTGAGAAAACAGTTCCTACATAACTATTTAGATATATCCACCCTTCTTACCATCGGGATATCTTAAAGCTATAAGAGATATCCGAAGATCATCATATAGATGAAACATACCTTTTTTTGGTGAATTTTTTCAAAATTCATGGTTTTTGTTGCCATGGAAACATAAGTATTAGATTATAATTAAATTTCAGGGTGAAAAAAGTTTAAACAATATTAAACAATGCTTTTGGCTGTTTGAAAAATACCTAATCTTTTGATGATCTTTCACTATTCTTGTACTAATAGTACTGCTATATATTCTTCTTATTCCATTACTTAAAGTGCTAATCAGATTTGTTCTAGGGTTTCTTGGTAGGACAACTGTAAGTGTTGGTTTTATTTAAATGACAGTAATATATAAAATATTAAAATGAAACACCTATTTCTTAGATATTCGGAAATTATATCTGTATTTATCATGTATTTAAGGTAGTATTTAGTTAATCATTCTTATTTATCAATGAATACTATTATTGTTATTTACAGTTATTGAGTACATGTGTCCTTAGACCTACTCCTTTTGTTGACTATTTAATATTTCTAATTTATGCATCTCTTCCTTTGGATCAAATTTACCACTACATAGATTATCATACTGATCATCATATCTACCTGTAGATAATGGGGCATTTCCTCTCATTCTCTTAGTCATATCTACCATACCTGACTTACAGTCTAAAAATGCCTTCATCTGTGCAATACACAACTCTGGTAAATCTTTATTTAACCTAGGATCCTCTATACATTGTTGTGGTGTATGTCTTTCAATCATCACACATGGCGATCTTTGTAAACAAACGGCAACAGCCTTTTTCTGATCCTTGCAACTGGCACCCATATCTTATAGTGTTTCTTCTAAAGTACGTAATTCTTTTCAGTATATTGAATTATTGGTGATATGCCCTTCTTTATCCAATATTTTATAATTGTATATACATTGCTCTTTGTAAGTATATATGAAAAGTATATGGTTGTATGTTTCTTTCTCCCCGCGAAATTATTCCTTGTTTTATTGTTTTAAATTAATTTGCTAATGGCTTACAAAATAGAAGACAAGGATGAGTGATAATAACACTCAGTTATATGTAAAGAAAGGCAATATAACTTAATTGCTACACTATAGACATACTATTTATTGTTAATCTTTTTTTTATCTAAAATATGTCATTAAGCTTTTTACCTGGTCGTCCCAATGATACACCACAAACAACGTGCCAGGCCATTTGGCAAAAGCATACTATATTTGCCTATTGTTCTGGGAATAACTTAATTATCCTTTCAAACCTATTTACTAGGCTTCAAACACTTTATCTAGACACAGATTGTAATGCAGTAGATATCAATCCGATAAATGGGTTTATAGCAGTTGCATATAATAACCAGGTCAAAATATACAAACCTATTCATCAATTCATGAAAAATCCAAAATGGGCACTCTGCTCTCAAGTCTTTCATGATTCCTCTAAAGTTAATTGTATAAAATGGGGATTAGATAATGAACTTGTAGTGGGTTCAGATTTCCTTTCATTTTGGAAAATTAAGGATAACTTTGGTGAATATATTCCCATTCTACTTTGGAACAAAAGACAACCGAAACCTGTTTATCTTGTAACTATATCACCAGATTCTCAGTTGATTGCAAGTTTTGGAATATTCGATACTACTGTTAAACTTTGGAAAAGAATCTCAATCGGTGGTGATCAAGATATTTTTAATTTATCGCTGCTACCTCATCCAGATTGTGTTACTATGGTGAGGTGGAAAACTTCAACTGTGAATCATTCCTCTCAAATTTTATACACATTATGCGCAGATAAATCATTGAGAGTTTGGTCTTGTTATGAATTAGAAACTGGCCAAAAGACTGTACAAAGTTGGGGTTCATTGAAATTAAAACAAGAACAAAAATATTGTATTATAATAGATAATTGGATATTGAAACAGACATTGCGAATAGAGGATAAGAAGTTTGAGTATTTTAAAGATGCCTCACCAGATATTGTATTTGTGTTAGCTGATAACGGTGACTACGATATATATTCATTAGAGAATTTATCTTTGGATCCCCCTAAACCGATGAGTAAGAAGAAGCTTTTTTCAGGCAAGGTAAGTTATCCAACGTTTGTCAAAAGACCTCTTTTCTTATATTTTGCAGAAATTAAACCATATGATGATATTCCTTATAAAGTTTCCTTAATAATTCATAATGTACAAGGCCTAATTGTACATTCCACTGTTGATATGCCAAATCTATTGTGCAACAAAAATTCCAATGAAATATTTAAACTAGAACATATTTTTACAGGTCATAATAAATCAATACAACGACTTGTAAGAAGTAGTGATGGTGAATCTGTGTTAACACTATCAAGATTTCCAGAGAATTGTATTTGGACTCCAGAAAAGCTATCTAATGGCATAACGTCTTTGTATCTAAAGAATATAATAACTACAGAAGTACCAATAAAATTAGCTGTTGTACATGAAAAGGGAAATCTATTGATTTGTTTATTAGAAAATTATAAAATACAGGCCTGGGAATGTCCGAAGCATTCAAACTTAAATAATAAATCGGCAACATTAAAAGTCGAATATTTCCTTGAAGAAAATGACTGTATTTCGACGGTCAAACCATTATTAATGTTAAATACTCCAGAAGCCATTCATAATCACAAGAGGCATTTCATGGCCATCGTCTATTCAGATGGTTCAATTAAGGGATTCGAAGTCTCATTAACCACAGGCATTTCCGAAGTGAAATCCAGTTCACTTGGAATTGAGAATCATGATGATATTTATAAAATTTCCACTATAGATCCGGTACATTCTACGTATATTAGCAATAGACCATTAATTGCAATAGCTACTACTCAAGGTGTTGTGATTACTTACAAGGCCATTGTTGATCATAATAAAAAATGTATTGAGTGGATTAAATATCGTGAATTGGTGACAGGTGTCACCAAACCTTCATTTTTAAGTGGTTCTTCTACAGGAAAACTATGTATTGTTGATTCTGAGGGTAAATCTATGTCTTTCTGGGATGTTAAAAGAGGGGTATTGGAATACGAAGAAACATTTGAAGATATTATTGAAGATGTAGATTGGACAAGTACCGAACAAGGGCAAAGTATTGTGTCTATTGGTTTCACATGTTACGCATTACTTTACACAGAATTAAGATATGACTATACTAATACTACACCAAGTTATTTACCAATCGAAAAAATAGATATTACAGCGCATACTGCCCATAATATTGGAGATTCGGTTTGGATGAAAGATGGTACATTTGTTGTTGCATCTGGTAATCAACTTTATATAAAGGATAAATCATTAGACTTGAGTGATCCATTTACCCAGAGATCTATTGGATCAAGAAAAATTCTTTCGAATGATATTATTCATTTGAATAGTGTCTTAAATGGTCCATTACCAGTGTACCATCCGCAATTTTTAGTTCAAGCTTTATATGCTGAAAAACTTCAATTAGTAAAGGAACTTTTATTGAGGTTATTTTTGAAGTTAAGGGATATTGACTTAAAATCACAGAATATTATGACTGACTTACCTTCTGATTTAGACATTGACCCTTTCAAGTTTTTTATTAACCAAGATAAAGATTACCCTACTGAAATTTTCCCAGATCCATATCCTGTGTTTAATAATGCAGTGGCTATGGGACTAACTGAACTATTGACAAAGCTTGCATTGCCTTATTTGACCCGTCATCAGCAAATCACCTTAATCACGATAATTGGTGCAGTTGAGGAGATTATTAAGAATGAATCTGTTGTTGATTTTAATGGTATACGGTTTATATTAGGTGTTAAACTATTTATGTCACACAAAAATGTACAAAAGTATTTGTTAATGAGAGATGTGTCATGGGCTTTGCATTCGGATAACAAAGGATTACTATTGTCCATTTACAATAGTCATATTCTATCTTGGGAAAGGGCATGTGAGTACAAGATTGCATACTGGGTAAGACAACCTGAACTGATTCAAAAATTTGAAGAAATTGCAAAGTATGAATTTTCAAGTAATGAGAAAAAGGATCCAAGTCGCTGTTCTATTTTCTACTTGGCATTAAAAAAAAAACAAATTTTATTAAGTTTGTGGAAAATGAGTGTTGGCCATCCTGAGCAACAGAAGATGCTAAAATTTTTAAGCAACGACTTCTCTCAACCCAGATGGAGAACTGCAGCTTTGAAAAATGCATATGCATTATTAAGTAAGCATCGTTATTTGGATGCCGCAAGTCTTTTCCTTCTAGCTGGGGCATTAAAAGATTCTGTCAATGTGTTGTATAAACAGGTAAATGATTTAGATTTGGCCATTGGTGTTTGTAGAATATTCGAAGGTGATAACGGGCCCGTCTTGGGTCAGTTTTTAACTCAACAATTATTGCCTAAAGCAATTCAGGACAATGACAGATGGATGGCAAGTTTCATTTATTGGAAACTAAGAAAACAAGATGTTTCTATTAGGGCATTGGTAACAGCCCCAATTTACCTAGAGAAAAATATTGAATTAGTAAGTGAGGATCACGTTGTTAATAGATCATTTTTAGTAGAAGACCCAGCCTTGCTATATCTTTACGCACATTTAAGAGAAAGGAACATTAAGTATTTTATTGGTTCATTGGAACTGGGTAATAAAAATGAATATACTTTGATTATAAGAACCATTGAAATTCTCCGTCGTATGGGTTGTGATTATTTGGCTGTGTCATTAGTGAGAAATTGGAAATTCATTGAAGCTCCTAAATACATTCAAAAATTAAATACAAGTCCACAAAAGGAAGGTACATTTAGTATAAATGCCTTGAATGAAGAGCCCACAAAGACGTCTAGGGTACGTCCTAGTTTGTTTGATATGTTTAGTTCAGGAATGGTTCGTACAGTATCTTCAAATAAAGATAACTCCAATGTTGGAAATATGTCAACTTCAGAAAGTGATAAGGGAGTTAAAAATATATTGGAATCTTTTATGCCACCTCAATTATCATCATCAACTTCAGTTTCAGATAATTCGTCTGCTCCAAAAAATCTTCTCGATAACTTTGGTGCCCCAAGCAATAACCTGGAAAATAGACCACCAAAGAACCTATTAGATAGCTTCAGCACTTCTAACAATGTTATCAAAGATAAGCACCCAAAGAATATATTGGATGACTTTGGAATGGACTCTATAGACCAATCACAACTGGCATCTTCAAAGCCCACTGAGTCAGTAGAAAAAAAGGTTCTGACCATACCAAAAATAGCACAACAGCCTAGAAGTCTATTAGATGATTTTATGTAAAGGACGGGTTGGCTAGTGTGTAATATATATATGGGTGTGTGTGTATGTCTGTATATTTGTGTACGTACGAACATATCTAAGTGAAAAACTTTGCAATATTTTTCTGTGTCTTTTCCTTCTTCTCTTTTATAAGTTTTTCTACAGATTCAATTTTTTGGTCAACAACTTTATCCTGTGGGTTGTGCTCCTTGCACAACATATAATCTCTTAATGCATCTTCGTACCTTTTTTGAATTAAATATGTGTTAGCTCTTCTATAATATGCTTTTGCTTTAACCAATTCCGAAATATCATATCCCCCGTCCAAAGCATAATTCGCATAATTAATTGATTCTTCGAAGTCTTTTAAATTGTACATCACAAGACACAAATTCAAATATAATTTGAGCTTCAATTGGACAAATTTAATGTTATTTTCTTTATCAACTTCAAACTCTGGTATAAATTCATTAACGTATTTTAATGCCTTTTTATACTTGAATACAGCATTTGTAAAATCCTTCTTTTTAAATAATAATGAGCCTGATTCTTTTATGGTATTAGCAGCCTCATAAGCTTTTCCAAAATCTTCAGAATCGAAATGTTGATCATCATCTGGGTTTTCATCGTAAATATCATTACCAATTGGGTCATTTGATGCATTGAATAATGGTAAAGGCATTGATTTATCCCATTTCCCACAGCCAGTGATTCTAATACAGGATTCAGGAAACCCATCATTATCGACTTTTGAACGTTCAATTGTACGTACTATAGATTTTCCATAAACAATTTTACCAAAGATTGAATGTTTGTTGTTTAAATGTGGTGATGGGTAAGTGACAATAAAAAACTGCGAACTATTTGTATCTGGAGAGCCAGTGTTTGCCATTGCCAATAAGAAAGGTTCATCGAACCCACCTAAGTTTTCATCCTCAAAATTTCCAAAACATTGCAATTCTGCAGATGATGATGAAGATAGCTCCTCTGGGGTTGCATAGATTGAACAGCCACCTCTGCCAATATTGTCATTTTTGTTGAAATCCTTGGAACCATAGATGATATCACCAGTTTGAATCATGAAATTTTTTATTATACGGTGGAAGAAGTTATTCTTGAAGGTTAACTGTTTCTTTTCACCGTTGATTTCCTTTTTGATATCACCTGTGCATAAGTGATAAAAATTATCCACAGTCTTGGGTGCTTTTTCTTTGAAAAGTTGACATACAATACGTCCTATCTTTTCATTATCTATCTCAACATCCAGATAAACTAGAGGGTTTTCGCTTTCGGTACTCATTGTGTAATACTATTAATTGTGATTTAAATTTAGGTTTGGTGCGATTGAAGATCACTAACTCTTTTTCAAAAATTATTGAATTTATTGTATGTGTGTATGTTTTTTTTCTAAAGTGGTTGATATATGGCCATCGCAAATTCTAAGTACCAATTGATGGTGTGTGGGTGGTTTGATATTATTAGGATCAGTAATATTTGAAGAGTGTAAAAAATATAGCATATAATTGTAATATTTAGTTATTTAATTTGTATATATATTTATTTACAGGATTAATTGATTGTTTGTTTTGATTCCAAAGTACTATAAGACTGTCTTATCCTTCATCACCCTAAAGAACGGAATAGCATCCTTAACATTCTTCAAGCCAAACATGTAAGCAATGAGTCTCTCCATACCTACACCAAACCCTCCTCTTGGACCACCACCTAAATGTCTCAATTGTACATACCAGTCCAATTCATTGGTATCTGAACCTATTGCTTGCTTCAAATAATTGACATTATTTTCACGAATGGAACCGCCAGCCACTTCACCTACACCTCCAGGAAATATTAGGTCAAAGCACTCCACTACATTTGTTTCCTGTGAGAGGCGCTTCATGTAGAAAGGTTTGATATCCTTAGGATAGTTAGTTATGAATACGAAGGAGTTATTGAAGTGTGTTTCTGCTATATACTTTTCATGGTTGGAAGAGAGTGCTTCACCCCAGGTGATAGTTTGGTTTGCATCGTTTAGGATGTTGATTGCGTCTGTATATGTTATAGTTTTCCATTTTTGCAAGTTTGATAATGCTTGCCACCTTTCTTTGATCTGTGATGTTGACAAAGTATCAGATGGTAAAAACGAGTCGTTTGGAAGGATATCTTTGTTTGTAGTTATCAATGCCGTTGATAGCTCAATAATTATCTTTTGCAAAGTTGTTGTTAATTGTGCTATGGTATGAATATTTGCGGATTCTAATTCAAGCATCCAGAATTCAGCGAGGTGTCTCCCAGTATCACTTCTCTCGGCTCTAAAACATGGGGTAATTGTGAATACGTCCTTCATTGATTGAGCTAGTATTTCGAGGTGTAATTGTGTTGAAACAGTTAGGTTAAGATTCTTGGGGTTAGTCTTGAATGTTTCGTTATTACCTTCGGTATCGTTAGTTGTTAGAATTGGGGGGTTACACATTACAAAATCGTTTTTGATTGTAAGAATATCGATTAGCTGTGCTTGGACGTAAGATCTAAATCTAAGTAAAGATGCTAGATAGTTTGTTTTGTATTTAACTAATGGTAAAGAGCGTAGGTAGGGTACAGTTAATGATTGTTTTGTTTGCAAAGGGTAATCGTTCGAACAATCTCCGATAAGTTCTATTGTAGATGAGACGTTAGGAGATTGTTTCAATTCAAACGGTTGAGTTCTATTTGGGGTGAGTGAAACTTTAAAATTTTTCAGGTTGATTGTTTGTCCCATCTTGAAGTGTGAATGGTTGAGAGAAGCAGTAGCAGTATTGTTATTGTTTATGACGATTTTTAATGAAGAAGAAGAAGTTCCATCGAATAGGTCTATAAATGTTACATTTTTCAATTGTTTTATTGATTGAATGAAACCATTGATCTCAGGTACTATATCGTTATCCTTTACCAGGTTATTTTTGACATTGTTGAAAAGTAAGTTAATAGTTGGTAAAGTAGTTAGATTTTTGGATGAGTAGAATCTTTTTAAAGATTGTATGGTATTAGTTTTGAGCATTATTGGGCTGAGTTGTAGTGTGGTTGGTATGATTACAGTGTAGTGTAGTGTAGTGCAGCTTTAATTTTACAATTTAAACTCATATATTTATCCCTTGTAAAAAAACATGCAGTTCGATGTCTAAGACATATGGATAAGTAGATAAAATAGTAGAAAATAATTAGTAAAACTTACAAATCACAATAGATATTAAAAATTATAAAGATACATATAAAAGTATATAGATAAAGCAAAAAGTATAATATAAATAAGATAGTATTAAAAGGCAGATACGTTAAGAAACGAACGAGGTATCAAAAAAATAGGACGATAAAATGAGAAGAGAACAAAGGATAAAAAAAAGTTGATACGATACGATACGATATAATATAATAATCGGGATACAAACTTTCAAACACACACATTGAAAGAGTGAAGATGTATTATACCAGTAGGTATCGTACAGTATATCCTTTGTCTTATCACACACTCTATCTTATCAAATCTTAATATATCTTGTTTTAATAATATATTATAATATATTATAATATAATAGTATTATTATCATACGATCATAAAGATATTTCTTGTTGTAATCAAGAAATGGGTAAAGCCATAACTTGCAATAACGAAAAAGAAGGGGAAAGGATATCGATTGAGAGGGAGAAAAAAAAACCAAAAAAAAAAAAAAGAGCACATTTATAAAGATGAAATTATAGCACGATCATCTTTACTATAATAATTTCCTTTCATTGCACTTGGAGATGGCAAAGAAAGATATACCACACGAAAATAATATAGGCAAATTTATATTATACTATTCTTTCCACATCTGATGAGAAAAGATTACACACAATATAGTATAACATAAATGGGAAATATATCAATTTAGCAGTAGGCATATGAATAGATATATATATTTTGTTTTTTAGCGACAGACACACGACACTAATAAATTAGTAATTAATAGAAAAGGGTAGTAGTAGAGGGAGTTTTGTAACATAGAATGAATTGCAATAGAAAAAGGGTAAACCGCGAAAGCGATTAATTACTTAGAATCTTTGTAAAGCATTTTGTCTTGCTTGCCATTTCTTGTAGGCGATAGTGGAAATGATAATGATGATAGCTAGACCGACTAGGACGAAAACTAAAATAACACCACCTGGTAATGTAGTCAAAGTCATTGTAGATTAGAAAGTATTAATTAATAGATTGATGTGTGGATATAATAAATTGATAGTGAAAAGATTCGAGGATGGATCTAATGAACTAGCGAAGTGTATATATATATTATATTATATTATTAGTATATTATATATATATATATATAAAGGTATGAGAGTGAGAATTGAAGTAAAAGAAATTAAGTCTGTAAGACAGTGATAAATTATTTTAGTTTTCGGATACAATTGATTGGATTTTCATTGATGGTATATATACCAAACGGAAGAAAAGGGAGAGCAGTACGAAATAGAGAGGGAAAGAAGTGTGAAAGGGGAAAAAGGAGAAGGGATAAATAAATGATGCTAAACTGGGAGTTAAAGAGGAAAAAGCATGTGTTTATTATTTTTCAATAATATCTCTCTAAAAGGATGAATGATAAACAGAGTAATTTGTTTTGCTTGTTGTTGTTGTTGTTGCTGAGTTAATCAGCAATGAGGGATATTTAGTGTTTTCCGTTTTGGAGTGAAAAATTTTTGTTACGAATGAAAAAATTTTCTCTTTATTTTGTTCTGTTCAAATAATTTCCACAAAAACGGAAATTACAAAACACAAAGACGAAACAAGATAAGGTGGGCGGTGTTACCCAGCCTGGGAGTGCAAATTGCGGAAATTCTCGCGGAATTTGTATGGTGTGGTGCGGTGGGTGGGTGATCAATATATGCCCGTTCGGGTAATATCCGTGCACCACACACACGGCAGCGTCGTTCTGGGTGGGTTTTTCCGAAGTTCGGATGTCCAGAAACAGACAGGTGTGGCCGTATTCGGAAGGACCAAAACAGTCTCATTCTCTCCTATTTTTGCTGTTTTCTCCGTTGTTCCAGTTGGAAGATTCTGTATTAGATTACACTATGTATCTACTACGTATCCCTAATTTCCACTTTTACCATGTGAGCAGGGCAAATGAGGTTATATATGTCTATTACGAATGTCCAACCTCGTCCATGACTTCGTCTATGACTTCGTTTATTAATTCTTTTGTGTCTTCAATAATTCCATTGATGATGTTTATGCCGTCTTGGAGCAGGTTGTGATTGGTTGAGCTAGCTGTTGGGATGGAGTTTGATCGGGATGCAGATGCAATTGTAGATGAACTGGTTGTTGCCGTTGACGTGGATTTAGATAACAATAGGCTACTTGTATCCAGCGATACGACGACATCTGTGTTGGAACTGCTCTCTGATTCGCTTTCATAATCACTTTCACTTTCACTTTCACTTTCACTTTCGCTCTCGCTCTCGCTCTCGGCTTCTTCCTCTTCAGGATCATCCCGGAATAAATTGTTGTATGTACTATAATCACCAAACTCACGGATTAAATGATCCATCCCAATTTTATTCTCTTTGACATAATCTTCAACCGTGAAATATTCTCGTAGTACCATCTCCTCATTGTTACCATGGCTATCTCTGTCAACTGTTCGGTCTCTCTCGTTTAATCCACATATATCACATATCATCTCATATACTTCAACATTATTAAATGGCTTTATCATATTCATATCTTCTCCTTGCTCATTCTGGAAATACGGCCCAATTCCAATAAATAATGACCTCATATCACTCATACCATCACCACTGTAATCATATCCATTGAACCCATATACATGGTTCTTCTTGATCTTCTTGTACACCTTATCGCCTACTATAGAATTCCCAACGCTAGGTAATATCAGCATATCACCTATGTGTCCATTAATAAACGTATTATGTCCAACTAACCGGAATTTATCCGGTAACTTACCATTCAAATACACATTCACTCGGCCTTCATACTTCTCTGCAATGTTCCCAGTTATCTCCGTAAACACCTCATTCTTGTACTTTGACTTGATCGATAATGAGATCATAGATCCCTCTATTCGCAGTTCCTTAAGGTAATCCATCTGGCTTTCTTTTGACAGAAGATCACTTACTTTGATTATATCTGAACCAACCACATTATTGACCCCATAGTTACTCACAAGCATAACATTACTAAACGGTTGCAAATTTCTCATCTTCAATCGATATACCAACGTACGAACAAATTCATCAATCTTGAATAGTTGTAACTTCAATTCTTTAAGACCCTCCCCATCACTCATGTATCCATTAGTAAATGAATACTTTTCAAAGTCAAATAATGTGCTCATGATTAATTGCGGTCTCTTATCGATATCATCCACATCAATCAATTCAAATATCTCTTTCAATAGCTTCTTGTCGTTATCACGTTTATCTAGGAAATAGTACGGTTCTACTATATCACCATTGGTTACTTCACTCTCACTTTGACTTTCGCTTCTACTCCACCAACCTGAATCTAATGCTGCTTTAAATTCTTGCGTATTTTCATTGAAAAATGCATTCTGTAATTGAGCCCACACTGGAACACTACCATTCATTGCTATATCCCCATCATATAATACTCCATGATTATAAGGATACAACCCAGTTAGCATACTCTCGGCATTTGCATCATTCAATATAGGAAAGTTCGGAACCATGAAAGCACTGCTACTAACACCAATCCCCTCCAATAGTACACTAGCATTACCCTTATTATTAAGGTATAGCTTGTTTAAAAATGGTGTCATCTTCTTCGAGATCAACGAAGGATGGAAATTATTTATCTTAATAACAATAGTAATAGGATTAAATTCATTCGTACCATTGTTGTACCGAATTAAAGGATCGAATAGCATCGGTCTCCCTTTCTTAACCGGTCTAAATGCAGCTACTATTAAAAATATTGTTATTCCACCAAGTATACATACAACGCTTAATGCTTTGAAATTGATATAATGATACCATTTACGTTTAGATTCAAATAAAGATGAGTCAAATCTATGTCCCTCGGTATCTTCTTCTTCATTTGCATCAGGATTGTTTAAATCATATAGTGGTATTCCTACATTTCTATCATTGTGACTGCCTCTTCCAACTGATCCAAAGTTACGCAACCACCAAAACTGTATACGTTTCATTATTTGACCAGTTCTCGTATGGATCTGTGTATCATCATTTAAAAAGTCATCATTAAATACTTCCTCGTCCTCGACAGTTTCAAGCATATTTATCTAGCTATCTTAATTTTGCTTATCATGTATATAATTGTGTCAATATCGACATCTATCTATCTTTATCTATTCATAGTTCGATCAATCTTTAAATTCGCTCTTTCCTTCCCTATTTTTTTTCTCTAAATAAGCGATTATGCAATTTATACTATAGAGACACAGGCACAATTACATAACAATACAAGATCCATCGCTAACAGTGTCATAATGGTGTAGGTGAGAGTGAAGAACATTGATCCTTTCCAATAATAAATTCATCGATTCGTCAACGTTGTAATCATCTTTAACACTACTCTCGATGAAGTCAATTGAAAATTTACCCTCCAATCCAAACCCTTTATTCAAATCAGTTTCTATCGATCTCATTAAGTCTTTCCCCTCCTTACTACTAACACAACTTCCGCCCTCACTACGCCTCATATCAACTTTATTCCCAATGATTAATACAGGTGGAACCCATGCAATATCTCCTTGGTATCCCAACAAATCTATAAACTTATCCCATATAATCTTGATCAGCTCAAAACTATTTCTATTCATAACATTATACATCAATATCACGCCATCAAGATCCCTTAACCGTATAGATTCAAGTCTTAATAACTGTGATGAATCGTCATGTCCCTTAGTATCAAATATTTCTACAGTCAAATCGTCTTCCCCACTAAAATCATTCTCATTATTATCCACGCCACGTCGTATCATTTTGGTGAATTGGTTTTCTCGAGTAGGATAGTATGATTCAACAAATCGTGACTCGATATACCGTACGCAAAACGTTGTCTTTCCAGCATTTCTTGCCCCAAATATAGCTATTTTTCTCTGCGATGGTATCCGTATCGAGTCCGATGTTTTAGAATTCGATAGTTTATAATCCATCTGGTTTTGAATCTTTGTAGCACCTCTAGTTAGCTTTATTACCCTTTTCTTTTTCTTTTTCTTCCCTGTATTGAATGTTGTTTCTTACTCATAATCTGCCGTTGATGCTTTTATTAAAAATTAATGTTCTTTTTTATGTTTCATTTTTTTCAAGGTGAAAATAACTGTGCATTCAATTTGCCGTACTGTCTGATTTATGTCAAACTAAGGACACATTCATCGTGATTATTTCAACAGCTATGGGCATGATAAAAGTATAGCTGTATATATTTCTGTCTTGATATATATTTGTGTGATATAACTTCCACGTATGAGTATGTATAATGCTCTAATTATTAAGTTAACACATTAACTGGGTATGATAATTAAAACAAAATATATTAAAAGTTTGAAACAAAAAAACAGTTTACCAATTACATATATTATAAAAGAAAGTCTGGTTAGTTCATATAAACATTTCTAACTTCATTTTCAAATCTTGTATTGATCTCCTGTTATAAAGTGTTTCAGAAATAAAATTTTAAGTTAAAACGGGTTATCAAAAAACGTAGGTAGAGCCAGACTATTATCCAACAAACCACTTTGAATCCATCCATATGCATTCCCAACACTGTCACACTGGTAAATTTACATTATTTCTATTCAGGCTTGATAATAAACTCGGGGTTCTGTAATCTTAATAAAGTATTCACAATAATAGATAGTTGTCTCGACTAAAACTACTTTTCTTCTTTTAGCTTTGCTAATCTGGATTTCATCTCTGTTAAAATCTCTAACTTTTTACCTGGATTCATTGTAACATCGGTCCTTTCCTTATCATCTATCAGATTGAAGAGTTCACACATATCTTCACGCTGTGATAATAATTCATATGCGGTTAAAGTCTTAAGAGTGATGTTATTGTAATTCATATTGTGAGATGTACTGGATTGGTTCGTCATCATTATGGCGCTACTTCACTATCCTACCGATATACATAGAGACCAAATATCACTAAGCTGAAACTCTTTGTTTTCATTGTTTTTGTTTTTAGCCAATTTTCTTGAACGTAGTTTTTGAAAATATGAAAAACAGAACAACGTTCAACTTCTTAAGCAATCAAAAACAAACCAATACTCCAAGATCAGTGAATAACCAAACTGATATGGACCATTCTAACATAGGTTTAAGGGATCTTATAGGATCTATATTATATATTAGTCTCAACCAAGAAAGATCTATCAAAGGAGTCTTTGTTGCTATTGATGCTCAAGCAAACCTTCTGTTAGATCACGTGCAAGAACGGGTTCTCCTGGGTAATGATAATGGCGATGATGGATCAACTAGTTTTAATGAAAGGTCACTAGGGTTAGTTAGTGTTCCACAGTCTACTATTCAATCGATTAAGATTTCCAATACACAGTTGAAAGAGCTATCTGTAATGAAACAAGAGTTTATGAGAAATATCATTTAGAAATATAGGCATTTCTTCAATTCGCTTATAGTTTCCATGATTGTCATTATGCATTAATATACACCTGTATTTGATATTACGTTATAAGGCAACACCATTTATGTAATTTTCACGGAATAGTAAGCAGACTGTTGGTTTGTGTATATCAGGTATATATATATATAGTTTGATCTTCCGTAAATATATACGCATTAGTAGTTTTCTATACTATTAAGTTTCTTGCACAAAAGCATCAATATATGAATCATAAACAAAAATATTCTCATTATCATCAGCAAATCTAAATATGGCATTAAATACCGAAATTTTATTTTCTAAGTATGCTGATCTCTACAAAAAGACTACTGAACATAAACTTTGTGTTGAATTGTGTAAAGGTACATTAGTTGATCGTACCTTGTATATCTACTTACTACAAGATTTAAATTTTTTTGAGGCTAGTTTAAGGTTAATTTGTAAGACTACAATGCTATCCCCAAACTCTAATAGTTTGCTTACATTGGCCAAAAAGATTGGGTTTTTTGCTAATGATGAAAATACATACTTTAGAGATTGTTTAAATTTGCTAAAGGGTTCAATCCCAAATGACTCCGAAAGAGAAAATTTTAGTGAAAATTTAATTCCTGGTGTAGATAAGTATATCGAGTTTTTAGAGGATTCCATAGAGGATGACAGCTTAACGTATGCACAATTAGTTAGTATTCTATGGTGCTGTGAACAAGTTTATTTAAAATGGGCTCATGATTTACCAAAAAGCGAAAATCTGCATTGGAAGTACCAAACTTGGATCAATTTGCACGATGGTGAGAGTTTCATTAGTTGGTGTGCTTTTTTAGGAAATGAAGTTAATAAGTTTCCCCTTGAAGAGGTGGAATCACCATTTGTTAAAGTCTTAAATTTAGAATTTGATTTTTTCAATAGTTGTTATAATGCTTAAATATTTTATATTGTTTTAATCGTCTAATAAATTGTTAAGTCTTTTATATATATCTATCGGCTGATAAGGTAATTTATACGACGTGATATAATACAGTAATCTTTCTTTAAGTGTCAGTCCATTGCATTTACCAGTTCTTGCATCAAAATCTGGTGGCCCAATTTGTTCTATATTACAACTTGCAGCAACATTCCCACAAATATTAGACATTAGTAAGTCTCCAGTCAATATATAACCCATTGAAAATCCCCCCAAAAAGGAATTACCGCCACCAGTCGGATCAATGACCATTTCTGGCGTGTTTTTATGATATGCTGGTAGTGAAGAAATATCTCTTTGCGATGTATTAGGTTCTCTATTACTTAATATTATGCTACCTAGTTTACCACATCGTAAGACACATATATTTTCATCTTTCATGAAATTATCAAATTTCTTGATTAATTCAATACAACCATCGAGATTTAGCGGTTCCTTTAAACCAAACAGTTTTGCACCTTCTTCCACATTAGGAGAGATGATAACTCTCTCTTTCCGCTGCATGACTTCCTTGATTTGATCTTGATGTTTTAAATCTATTGCAAATGGGATAGGCTCCCACACAAATGTTGTTGATTGGGGATCGTACCTTTTATTTTTCTGTAATTCTTCGAATATATCTATGACTCTTTCAGCTGAACAAACCAAGTGGAAGCATTTAATCATATTTACAGTATCCTTCCCAAGCATCTCGATCCAATCTGTAACACCTATCTGCCTCTTAGTTGTCAAATATTTGAACTCCCTGTAATCGTTTTCGCCATAATAGTTGGCTCCTCTGGTGGTTAACCTTTCAGATGAGTCCCTGAAAACTACACCAGAATTCCATAGTTCAATGACATCGCTAAGGTGTATAGGAAAATCATTACCTCGATCCAAGATCCACGTACTCAGTCCACTTTTGATTATGCAAGAGCCCAGTATTGCATAAGTCCCACCACCGCCTGGAACATTCTCATATAAATCACCTGATTCAGTGTGAACTTCATCAAGTATGAACATTCCATTGGTAGTGAAGAATTTCGCTTTGGTCAATTCTTTTACTGGTTTATGTTTCCCCTCCATCATATTGATAGTCTAACTATTCCAGTCTAACTTTATTCAATTTTCTTACACTATTCCATTTTCTTAGCTCTTGAGATAATTTATTTTTTTTAACATAAAGAAACCATAAATTCGCTAAGAAGGAAATATTAATGTGGTTTTTTTGACTATAGGTGGTCCCCTAATACGAATAACTTTTTATACCTGTACAAATTTTATACTTTTTGTTAAATGAATAACATAATGTAAATTTCATTTTGTTTAATCTGTTCAAAGGGTTGAAGAGTACTTCTAAGAAAATATGTATTTCATTATTTTGAATTCTTCTCAGCTGTCAAATCAATAAACAGAGACGAAATTGAAATTATATGGCGTTCTTATAGAATGTATGGAATGTAAACTTAATCAGGATGGAAGTTTTGAAATATCATCTCAGGCTAACCTAAAAAGAAAAAGGATATCTGCTGAGACGGAGATTTTATGGTACTATGAATATAATATTGGTAGTTTGTAGAATATCAAGTTTAATACGAGGGTTACTAACAACCACGAACGCGATTGAACACGAAACACGAAAATAAAACAATAGCATATAGAAAGTTATGAACGACACGAGTGTTCATATAAGGAAACCAATGTTTGACTACAAACAATTATCTTATAATGGTCACAGATGATGGTCAACGAGAATAGAATAACTTATCGACGATGTGAAAATTTTTCACACCTTACTTCACTTCCCAGAGACGTATAAATAGACCAATACTTCAAGTATACAATCTGATTGATATTGATTCTTAATTAATTAATTAATTTATTTATTTATTTTACATAATTATTATTTTATAATAAACCGAACTTTTATACAAAGATTACAAGTAGTAAAAGATATTTACTTCCTCTTCTA